>LZPO01018805.1:0-13605 GCA_001675575.1 Neotoma lepida | reverse complement strand
AAAAAAAAAACATTAAAGCCAACAAAATCATAACACAAAACATCTAGGAAATTTGAGACACCATGAAAAGACCAAACCTAAGAATAATATGGATAGAAGAAGGAGAAAAATACCAGCTCAAAGGCACAGAAAATATATTCAACAAAATCATAGAAGAAAACTTTCCCAACCCAAAGAAGGAAATGCCTGTGAAGATACAAGAAGTTTATAGAACATCAAATAGACTGAATCCCCCCTGCCCAAAAAATATAATCCTCACCACATAATAATCAAAACACTAAACATATAGAATAAATAATGAATATTAAGAGCTGCAAAGGAAAAGGCTAAGTAACACATAAAGGCAGGACCATAAGAATAACACCTGGCTTCTCAATTGAGACTCTGAAAGNCAGAAGGTCCTGGAAGATGTTATGCAGACACTAAGAGACTACAGATGCCAGCCCAGGCTATTATACCCAGCAAAACTCTCAATAACCATGGATGGAGTATATAAGATATTCTATGACAAAACCAGATTTAAACAATACCTGTCCACAAATCCAGCCCTATAGAAAGCACTAGAAGGAAAACTCCAACCTAAGGAAGTTAGATGCACCCACAAAAACACAGGCAATAGATAACCCCACAGAAGAAAATCCCAAAGAAGGGAAATACACACACACTACTACCAAAAAATAACAGAAATTAACAATCACTGGTCATTAATATTCCTTAATGTCAATGGTCTCAATTTGCCTATGAAAAGACACAGACTAACAGAATGGATACAAAAACAGGATCTATCCTTCTGCTGCACAGGAGAAACACACTTCAACTTCAAAGACAGACACTACCTCAGAGTAAAAGGTTGGGAAAAGACTTTCTAATGAAATGGACTTAAGAAACAAGCTGGTGTAGCTATCCTAATATCTATCAAAATAGACTTCAAACTAAAATTAATCAAAAGAGATTGAGAAAGACATTATATATTCACCACAGGAAAAATCCATCAAGATGAAATCTCAATTCTGAACAGTTATGCCCCAAATACAGGGGCATACACTTATGTAAAAGAAACATTACTAAAGCTTAAATTTCACATCAAACCTCACATACTAGTAGTGGGAGACTTCAACAACCCACCTTTACCACTGGACAGGTCTGCCAGACAGAAACTTAACAGAGAAATAAGGGAACTAAGTGCTATTATAACTCAAATGGACTTAATACACATCTACAGAATATTCCACCCAAACACAAAAGAATATGCTTTCTTTTCAGCACCCCATGGAACCTTCTCCAAAATTGGCCACATACTTGGTCACAAACCAAATCTCAAGAGATACAAAAAAACTGGATTAACCCCCTATGTTTTATCAGATCACCCTGTTTTAAAGTTAGATTTCAACAACATCACAAATTTCAGAAAGCCTACAAACTCATGAAAACTGAACAACTTTAAACTGAATCACTACTTGGTCAAAAAAGAAATAAAGAAAGAAATTACAGACTTCCNAGAATTCAATGAAAATCAATATGCAACTTACCTAAACTTATGGGATACTATGAAAGCAGTNCTAAGAGGAAAGTTCACAGCATTAAACACCTACATAAAGAAGTTGAAGAAAACTCACACTAGTGAGTTAACAGCACCACTAAAAGCTCTAGAACAAAAAAAAGCAAATTCACCCAGGAGGAATAGATGCCAGGAAATAATCAAACTGAGGACTGAAATCAATAAAATAGAAACAAAGAGAACAATACAAAGAATTAATGAAACAAAGATTTGGTTCTTTGAGAAAATCAACAAGCTAGACAAACCATTATCCAAACTAACCAAAAGGCAGAGAAAGAATATCCAAATTAACAAAATAAGAAACAAAAAGGGAGACATACCAACAGACAATAAGAAAATCCAGAGACTCATCATGTTATTCTTCAAAAACCTGTACTCCACAAAATTGGAAAATCTAAAAGAAATGGACAATTTTCTGAATAGGTACCACTTACCCAAATTAAGTCAAGACAAGATAAACAATTTGAATAGACCTATAACCCATAAGGAAATAGAAGCAATCATTAAATACATTAAATATCTCTCAACCAAAAGAAGACCAGAGCCAGATGGTTTCAGCACAGAATTCTACCAGATTTTCAAAGAAGAGCTAATATCAATATTCTTCAAATTGTTCCACACAATAGAAACCAAAAGGAACATTGCCAAACTCTTTATGAGTCTACAGTTACAGTGATACCCAAACCACACAAAAATGCAATAAAGGAAGAGATTCACAGACCAATCTCCTTCATGAACATTGATGCTAAAATACGATAAACTGAATCCAAGAACACATAAAAAANATCATCCACCATGATCAAGTAGACNTCATCTCAGAGATACAAGGATGATTCAACATATGAAAATCTGTCAACATAATCCATCATATGAACAAATGGAAAGAAAAGAAAACACATGAACATCTCACTGTTCATGCTCATATGCTGAAAAAGACTTTGACAAAATCTGACACCCCTTCATGATAAAGGTCTTGGAGAGATCAGGAATACAAGGAACATACCTAAATATAATAAAGGCAATTTACAGCAAGCTGACAGCCAACATCAAATTAAAGGGAGAGCAACTCAAAGTGATTGCACTATAATCAGGAATAAGACAATGTTGTCCACTTTCCCTGTATCTATTCAATATAGTACTTGAAGTCCTAGGTAGAGTAATAAGACAACAAAATGAGATCAGGGGATACAAATTGGAAAGGAAGAAGTCAAACTTTCAATATTTCCAGATGATATGATAGTATATATAAGTAACCTCAAAAATTCTACCAGATAACTCCTGATAAACACCTTCAGTAATGTGGAAGGATACAATATTAACTCAAAAAAATCAGTAGCCCTCCTATATACAAATGATAAATGGGCCTAAGATGAAATCATAGAAACATCACTCTTTACAATAGCCACAACTCTAACTGAGCAAGTGAAACACCTGTATTACAAGAACTTTAAGTCCTTGAAGAAAGAAATTGAAGAAGATATCAGAAAATGGNAAGATCTCCCAGGCTCATGGACAGGTAGAATCAACATAATTAAAAATTGCAATCTTACCAAGAGCAATCAATAGATTCAACGCAATCCCATTCAAATCCCAAGAAAATTCTTCACAGACCTGAAAAGAACAATATTCAACTTTATATGAGAAAAAAAAAAGTTAAAAAAATCCTTTACAATACAGCAACTTCTGGAGGCATCACCATCCCTGACTTCAAGCTCTACTGTAGAGCTCTAGTAATAAAAACAGTTTCGTATTGGCATAAAAACTGACATATGGACCAATGGAATCGAACTGAAGACCCTGACATTAATTCACACACCTATTTTTGACAAAGAAGCCAAAACTGTACAATGGAAAAAAGAAAGCATCTTCAACAAATGGTGCTGGCATAACTGGATGTTAACATGTAGAAGATTGCAAATAGATCCATATCTATCGCCATGCACAAACTCAAGTTTAAGTGAATTAAAGACCTCAACATAAATCCAGCTACACTCAACCTGATAGAAGAGAAAATAGGAAGTAGTCTTGAATGCATTGGCATAGGAGACCACTTCCTAAATATAACATCAGGAGCACAGACACTGAGAACAACAATTAATATAAATGGAACCTCCTGAAACAGAGAGGCTTCTGTAAGGCAAAGGACACAGTAAATAAGACAAAACAACAGTCTCCTGAATAGGAAAAGATCGTNATCAACCCTATATCTGACAGAGGACTGATCTCCAAACTATATAAAGAACTCAAGAAGCTAGACATTATAATATCAAACAGTCCAATTATTTTTAAAAATGGGCTACATATCTAAACAGAGAATTCTCAACAGAAGAATCTCAAATGGCCAAAAGACATTTAAGGAATTGCTCAACATCCTTAGTCATCAGGGAAATGAAATCAAAATGACTCTGAGATACCATCTTACACCTGTCAGAATGGCTAAGATCAAAAACACTGATGACAGCTTATGTTGGAGAGGGTGTGGAGCAAGGGGAACACTCCTCTGCTATTGGTGGGAGTGGAAACTTTCACAGCTACTTTGGAAATCAGTATGGCAGTTTCTCAGAAAATTGGGAATCAAGACCCAATGATACCACTCCCGGGCATATACCCAAGGCATGCTCAATCATACCACAAGGACACATGCTCAACTANATTCATAGCAGCACTATTTGTAATAGCCAGAAACTGGAAACAACCTAGATACCCCTCAACTGAAGAATGGATTAAAATGTGGTACATATACACAATAGAGTATTACTCAGCTGAAAAAAAATGCCCTCATGAAATTTGCAGGCAAATGGATGGAACTAGAAAATATCACCCTGAGTGAGGTAACCCAGACTCAGAAAGACAAACATGGAATGTACTTACTCATAAGTGAATAGTAGATATAAAGCAATGGGTAACCAGACTACAATCCACAACCCCAGAGAAGCTAGGTAAAAAGGAAGACCCTAAAAGAGACACATGGATGGCCTTGGGAAGAGGAAATAGATGAGAGCTCCATGAATAAACTGGGGACAACGAGGGGCAACAGAGGAGACAGGATGTGGTATGAGAACATGAGAGAACAGGATGGTCAAGCTGGGGGACAGATAGATTGGGAGAGAAATGAAAGAGATATCTTGATAGAGGGAGACATTATTGGGTTAGGGAGAAACCTGGTACTAGGGAAATTCCCAGGAATCCACATGGACAATCCCAGATTAGACTACTAGCAATAATGGAGAGGATGCCTGAACTGGCTTACACTGGTAATCAGATTGGTGAATACCCTGTCATCACAGAGCTTTCATCCAGTAACTGATGGAAGCAGATGCAGAGATTCAAAGCAAAGTACCAGGCTGAACTCTGGGAGTCAAGATAAAGAGAAGGAAGTGGATTATATGAGCAAGGGTGGGAGTCAAGATCATGACGGAAAAATTTACAGGGACAACTGAACCAAACTCAAGGAACTCACAAACTTTAGAGTTACAACTGTGGAACCTGCATGGGACCGGACTAGGCCCTTTGTATACAGGATACCTTTGTGTAGCTGAGTCTGTTTGAGGAGTCCCTGGCAGTAGGATCATGATCTATCTCTGGTGCATGAGCTTGCTTTCTGGAGCCCATTACCTATGGTGGGATGCCTTGCTCAGCCTTGATGTGGGGTTGAAGGGCGTGGTCCTGCCTCAACTGAATGTACCAGGCTTTGCTGGCTCCCCTTGGAGTCCTTACCCTTTTTGAGGAAGGGATGGGGGATGGGACATGGAGGGGAAAGGCTGAGGGAAGTGGGAGGAAGGATGAGAAGGGAATCTGTNGTTGGTATTTAAAATGAATAAAAAAATTACTTTAAAAAGGAAAGAATAAGCACTGATGCTCCCTTTTTGTCCAAGTGATGCCTGGCAGCATGTGATGGAGCAAGAAAGCCCTCAGCAAACATTGCCTTTCTGTGTAGGCAGAATTTCCCTGTCCTGCAGCAGCTCTCAAGCACACTGAGGCTTATATTGACTATAAATGCTAGGCCAGTAGCTCAGGCTTACTACTAAATGCCTCTTACATTTTAAATTAACTCATATTCCTTATTTACACTCTGCCAGGAAGCAGTGCCTTTATTAGCACAGCACTTTCATCTCTTGCTCACTCTGCCTCTGATTGGCAATTCCAGACTCTTCCCTTCTTCCTCCCAGCATTCTCCTAGTCTGGCTCTCCAGCCTAATCTTATTCTGTTAAGCTATTGGCTAGTCAACTTCTTTATTAAACCAGTCACAGCAACATATATTCACACAGTGTAAAGGAATATTCCACAGCATTTCCCCCTTTCTGTCTAAATAAAAAAGAAGGTTTTAACTTTAACATAGTAAAATTATATACAACAAAGCAGTTATCAAGTAAGAATTATAGTTATAATATCTAGTCCATTTACATTTGGTAAAATTAGAGAAAAAATACTCTATTATCTATCTTATCTTGGTGAGTCTAAAGTTTTACATCTAATTTACCCTTTTATCATAACTAAGGAAAATAATAATTATAACTATCTAGTCTTCAACTCCATCAAAGACCCCAGAAGAGTAACATATTACCTAATGACAGGGACATCAGGCCATCTGGACAATTACCCTAGATTCTTTTGTGACCTTGGGGCATCCAATTATGTCCTATAGGCCTGGAATATCTGACAGATATTTCTGAGAAGCAGTGAATTTTGAAGGACTGTCCTACCTTGCCTTTGTTTCGCAGTTGCCTTTTTGCATGCTGCTGGTCCAGTTTAGACAGTATCTGTCAGCAATTGAGGCAAGAGCAACTTTTTTTTGCCCACAAGGCTAGCTTTTGCCATAAAGAAAAACAAACTCCATATGGAGTTTCCTGGTTGTCCATCATCTTTTCTGAAGTAGATTGGTGCTCTCAGGAGCAGACATGTCTCACTGTCTTGAAAAGTCTNATGTTATTAAAACATTTTAGATTCCATGTTCTGTAGGTCTTTGAAGTGTTTGAAGACCATCTATTGTTGTGGAATATTATTTTAAGTTGTATTACAACTTGTTTATGCTGTGGAACATTTGTTTAATGATGCAAAAATGTGTTTCATTCCTTTAGGTTCCATTTGTTTAACTCTGTGAAGCTGTGTTACTTCCCTGTCTAAAACACCTAATAGTCTAATAAAGAGCTGAATGGCCAATAGCAAGGCAGGATAAAGAATAAGCAGGACTGGCAGACAGAGAAAATAAATAGAAGGAAAAATCTGGGAGAAAAAGAGAGAAAGAGCAAAAGAAAGAGGAGAGGAGGATGCTAGGGGCCAACCACCCAGCCACACAGTCAGCCACAGAGTAAGAGTGAAAGTACGATATACAGAAGTAAGAAAAGGAAAAAGCCCAGAGGCAAAAGGTAGACAGGATAATTTAAATTTAAGAAAAGCTTGCAAAAACAAACCAAGCCAAGGCTGGGAATTTATAATTAAGAATAAACCTCTGTGTGTGATTTATTTGGGAGCTGGGTGGCAGTTCCCCCAAAAGAGCCAAAAAAATAAACAGCAAAATCATCCAAAAACAATCTATCTATCTAAATATATCTGTGTGTGACCTTGAAAATATATCTACCATGACTATAAGTTTGACTATTATAGATGACTATTAATTTGTACTTAATTATACATTACATTTTTAAATGAGTTACATAAGCACAATACCTCAAACAAGAGTAGAAATATACATACAGTATAACAAAATTAACTTATATTTGTATTAATATACCAAAATCCATACCAATGTGAAATATTTAAGGCTAGTAGTTTTTTTATTTTTTTATTTTTTGGTTTAAAAGTAGATTCAATAATCTACCCTTTTTTCTTATCATTTCTGTATTATATCTCCCTTTTTTCTTTCAGAAAAAAATCTTTGAATCTAACTCCTTTTTTAATTTATTTTCTTTCTTTCTTTTTTTTTTCTACCATGACCAATAATAATTTGCAACCAACAAAAGGGGGAAATGCTGTGGAATAATCTTTCTGTACACTGTGTGAATATATGTCACTATGATTGGTTTAATAAAGAAGCTGACTGGCCAATAACTGAACAGGATAAAGTTAGGCAGGAAAGCCTAACAAAGAATGATAGTAAGAAGAAGGGCAGAGTCAGTGAAGATGCCAGCCAGACACTGAGGAAAACACTGAGAAAACGATGTAACAAGCCATGAGCCATGTTGCAAAGCATAGATAAGAAATAAGGGTAAATTTAAATATGAGTCAGCTAGTAACAAGCCTGAGCTATTGGCAGAACAATTGTAATTAATAAGTTTCTGAGTGATTATTTGGGAGCAGCAGCCGACACAAGAAAACTCCACCCTCATCTGTCTTGGTCTGTTGAAAGCATGAATAAAATTAGCTTATTGGAACTGGTCTATATCATTCTGTTTTAGCAACATAAAACTAAGTAAGATACTTACCTTAGATCTCTGTTGTATTTTAGTGATTTGAGGGGGGTTATGTGTTAAAAAGGAGAACATTTAGTAAATTTCATAAGAATTTATATAAATGGCATGTTGGTCTATTGGTATGAATGAATGGTGGGTGATGAGAAGAGAGTGGTCTGAAGTTCAAACACCAATGCTTTTGTTTCCTGCTCCTCATTTTCTTTGGCCTCAGGCATTTTTACTCACCTACCAGCTTGCCTTTCAATGGTTCATTTTATGGTCTGTTTCAGTTGGTTTATTCATTACTGATATGTAGTATTATAGTTCTTTTATGGATTAAGAATGTTTCTGATTTCTCTTGCCACTCTTTGGTAAACAAACTGCTAAGTAAATATTACTCAATAAATATGAATCAATTTCTGGTTGAGAGAAGGGATAAAATGATGCAATGTATCTAGGGAACAATATAAAAGGCAATGATGTAAGAGAATATGATAAAGGCTGACATCATTATTATTATCAGAAGCAGGCCTTAATACACTGACAATACATCTTTCAAATAATTTTAATGAATTTTATATAAATGCACAAGGTGTATAAGTACCCAATGAGAAGGTCTCCAACAGTGTTCTCCAGAGACACAGAATTCATATATATTTTTATTCAGATATTAAATTGATTAGACATGGATGACCAATATTATGAAGAGAAATCTGATGTGCTTTTAAAAATATTGATTAGTTCAAAAAACACCATCAAAGAAACACTAAAATCAATGACTAAATAAGCATTCGAGTACCCAGTGGCCCAGTTAAGATGATACCCAAAATTAACCATCATAAAATTCCATCATCATATTTTATCTGATGTTCTTGTATGTCAATATTATCTTCTCTACAGATGACAAATTAAACACTTATTCCTTTATTTTATTATTTAATTCTCTGTCTACCTGGATCTGATGTTTGTTATGTTTCTTCAAGCAAACTTTTTATACTTTTAGCAGTGCCCCACATCCGTGTTTCTTGAAAGCTTGACCAAGTATGATGTATCAAACACTTGGAACTGAGATTGAAAGCACAACTATGAGTCTTCATTTCAGTCTGCCTAGGAACTAGGTTGCTTTTGAAGTTTATGTTTCATAGATGCTCATTCCCGAGCATGTGAAAATCCTGCAGTTTCAGCAGCATCAGTTAGTGGCCTGGTTTTTCTCTCCCTGGTACTCTGGGGGAGGGGGGGGGGCTCTTGAAGTACCTCACTGACCTGCACACACCCTGTACCTAGCTGCTTCTTCATTCTGCTCTCTGCTGTTGTTCTGGTTTTCATCAGGGAGTGTCTGAGAGGGAAGTAGCCTCCAATCTTATGATCATGTGTCTGTATTTTGGTGATACTCTCTTTTGGGCTGTAATTTTCATAAGGTTTTCTTAGCTTGTTTCCTCTGTGGGACAGGAAGGCTTTAAGTTCTGGAATTGGATAATTGCCCGCCAAAACCTGTACATTGAGGAATAATAATTTGTCATGATTTCTCTATATAGAATTCAAAAAGGTTTCATTTTCACTTTCTCGTGATACACAAGGGACTTTTCTAGTTGGTTCTAGAATCTAGTGGGATATCTAAGAATTTAAGAATCTAGTGGGATACGTTGCGAATTAAAACATGGGGTATCTAAAACCTAAGGCATACCATGGTTTTAGTGGCATGCTGCTGAGCTAATTTTGAGTATCAGAAATACATTTGTTTTGACGATAGTTTATACTTTTATGTGAAAAAATATTCATTCTAGAAACAAATGGTTAGTATATAAGGATGCATAGGTACAAAGGAACAGATCCAAGAAGACTGAGTGATGGGGATATCTTTCTGTATGCTGTGAATATGTGTTGCTCTGATTGGTTGATAAATAAAATGCTGATTGGCCAGTAGCCAGGTAGAAAATATAGGCAGAATAAGCAGACTAGGAGAATTCTGGGAAGAGGAAGGAGGAATCAGGAGATGCCAGCCAGCCACCCAAGGAGCAACATGTAATGGGACACAGGTAAAGCCATGGAACATGTGGCAACACATATATTAATAGAAATGGGCTGAGTTTAAGTGTAAGAGCTAGTCAGTAATAAGCCTGAGCTAATGGCCAAGCAGTTACAATTAATATAGGTTCTAAGTAATTATTTTATAAAGGACTGTGAAACCAGAGAAACGTGGGACCACAGGGGCCAAGGCGGGACCAGAAAAAAATTACAACTACAACTGAGAGGAATGACTGAAGTAAATGTAGCTGACACATGACCAAATGCATCACTTGACAGATTTCCTGTACTGGGTGTGTTTTGAATTGTGGCATTGCCTGTGAACAAACAGATCCCTCTGCTCCTTATCAAGACAATAGAATGACTAGAGGAAACTTGAGTCCTGATGATGGAACAAATTCCAAGATCTATACTGAGTAATATAATAATTAGTAGGCAAAAAATGGTTGCTTTTAAACAGTGCTATTTTGTTACATTTTGAAGTATTTCAGTCTATGAGGAATCTGCTTTGATTTTTAACTTCAAAGAATGATTTGTCTCTCATTAAGGACATCTAAAAGTAACTCTGACCTTTGTAGATCTATTTAATAGGCTGAAATGTCTTGTGCTTGGATATGTTCCCTGTAGACATTAAGTATTTCTTTAAAAACTTGAAAACATTTTTAAAAATTTAGATTTCATTAGTTACACAAATATTCATTTGCAGCGTGTTACTGTCTCTTAAAAAATCATATCTATCCTACTGCATTTGCTATATTCCATGCTTTATCTAATAGTTTGTTAAACTAAATAAAATTATAATTAAGTAGGAAAATCTCTGAAGCAATATCTGGAAATTTTGATTAGATAAAATTACAGAACACAACCTAAAAATTACTGTAGCAGTCTATGAGTTACCTCACTTATAGCAATAACAAACATATCTTAACGAGTATCAAGTGCATAGAGCATAAAAATCTTGCTGTCATAAGTTATAGTATAACTGAAGGAGAGAAGATTTAGTCCTAGGACCATGTAGGGTCCTACTGAGATTCATTTCTGCTCATGGTTTTAGAGGTTTCTATCCATGGTCACTTGGCTCCATCCCTGGAGGCTAAAATAACTCATCAAATTATGGAAAAATTGCACAACAGGAGAAGCCTGTTTACATTATGAATGTACTTCCTGCACAGAAGTAAAGTGCAGGACAGGAACAGGCTGGGATGACTCTAGAGTGCTGGTCTCAATGTCTTAACTTCCTCTTGCCTGGGGCCAAACTTTTAAATGATTTACTGCTTTGAGGAACATTCATAACTCAAATGATAGCTGCAAAGAATGTCTGTTTAAAATGCTGATGACATAAAATGGGTGTTGGGGAATGTAGGGATTTTAGCTATCACGTGAACAACCATCACATCATGGCATTAGGGAACAGAAGATTGAACCATTCACAATGAAGTTTGCACTGTATCCTGCCAGTCTGCTGTTTTAGTAGGTCAACAACCTCTGAGGAAATCTAACCATTAGCTACTGTAATTTACTATTAGAAAAAAACAGTAAAGAAAGAACTTTTGAATCATCCTGTTTTAATGGATTATTCTTTTATATCACTTCTATTGGTAATACAAATAATTAACAGGCTTTATTTTTTTTTTACTGTTGATCTATATGGACATAGAAGTATTACACAAACATCCTATATGTAAAATCAGTTGCCTCTCATGCAAGCATTGTGATGCCAGACTATTGCCATCTCCACATTGCAGGTGAAGTGATTTAATTGGATGTGCAAAATGATAGGCATTTTTAAGATTTTAAATTGCATATTTATTTTTAATTGGGAATCAAAACAGCCAGTGTACCAGAAAAATCTGTTATCTTTATCCTCTGGCAAAACAAAAATCTAGTTTTGGATACTACTCAATAAATTAATTGAAATACAACAGGAGAGAAAGAGATTTGATCAAGCATTTTCTATCTCATAAGGAAGAAATGAAGTTAATTGACCTTAGCACAATTTCTTTTGAAATACAGATCTAACCAAAAAGTACCTGAATTTGCTCCACCAAACACTGTTGACTGACTACATGCATTATGCAACATTAAAACTATCAGGAAAACTAGAGTGCTAATGTGGGATAGACAGTGCAGAATAGCCCAATATCAAACAACGGAGGCTATTTATATTTACAACTAAGACTTAGGTGCTTACACACACACAAATACACATTACACACAAACACGCATTCACACACATAAACAGGCATTTGCCACACACATGCACATGCACACATATACAAACACACACATACAAGTCACACCACACACATGCACACATAAACATACACATACAGGCACAAACACATATGCACATGCCTGGACATGCAAGCACACACATGCAAGTCACACCATACACATGCACACATAAACAAACACACACATACAGGCACAAACACACATGCACATGCATGGACATACAAGCACACACATGCAAGTCACACCACACACATGCACACATAAACACACACATACAGGCACAAACACACATGCACATGCATGGACATGCAAGCACACACATGCAAGTCACACCACACACATGCACACATAAACAAACATACACATACAGGCACAAACACACATGCACATGCATGGACATGCAAGCACACACACTTTAAAATTTGACTTTACATAGCCCCCCATCCTTTTTTTAAAATATCTTTACTATGTTTTAGATTTTTTAAAACCATAGAGTAAGAGGAAGCTTTAAAACCATGTTCCTCAGTAGCAGACCATCAAGACTGAATACTTAAAATGCCATTCCTGCACTAGAAAAAGCACAACACTGTGAGATTCAAGTCTTTGAAATTCTGCTGGGATTTGAGGAGTCTACATGATGGCACACACTACCATGTGTCATTTTGCTGTTCAGAGACCAGAAGGAATATTTCTTGCTTCTCAGTTATCATTAATCTAGTATTCCTTTTTGCATAAAGGCTTAAACCAAAATCCTCCAAGGAAAAATAATCTGTCAAGATGGTTTTCATTCCCTCTTTTAGAATACCGAATGCAAAACATGAGTGCATACATTGACTCTGAGGAGTTAACAAGTGTGGGAGCAATTTAAGAAAAGCAAATGTTTCTTTTTTTTTATGAGGAGTGGCTAGAATGCAGGGAGGAATGTCAAGCGAACAATATCTTTAAGCAAGCATATATCCAATTATATGTTGATCCACACTGAAATTGAATACATGCTTTTAGGAGGAATATTGACTGTTTTAGCATGCCTAAATGGTTACACAAATTGGATTCATACTTAACTTCAAGTTCCCATACACTGTTGTAGGTAAGAGGAGCTAAGTAAGATTTTTTTTTTAACTCTTATATAAACTCCCTATGTTATATTGGATTTTTATGTTGTTACATAGTAGAGATTTTTTTTTACTATTTATTGGAAAAGGAAAATAAAATATCTTTACTTGCAAGGTTTATACAGGTATAATAGAATAGCAATGTTATTTTTCAACATGACAGTATAATATGTCAAATAGTCTAAATTACGTGTGTGCCATTAGAAAGCTTCATTATAAGTACCATCTGCCCCATTGAAACAATGAACTTTCCTTCCAGGTTAGAAATAACTATGAAGAGAAGAA
>LZPO01018803.1:0-17987 GCA_001675575.1 Neotoma lepida | reverse complement strand
AGGTAGACACATATACACACAGTCTTATGAACTGAGAGTAAGCTGTATATAAGATAGTATATGTCTGTTAGGATGATCTCTTACACTGTCAACTTCATTATACTTAACACTGATTTCAATACTTTTGGTCTAATATATGGCTTATTTTCTAGTTTTTTTCCATTTGACCTAACGATGCATGGCATCGTTTTACCCCAGGGCAGACCCATGTCTAGAGTCATATATTGTATTTACTTGCTGTGTAGTTCTGACCCCTTTGGTTTAATGCAATTCTTTAGCCTTCTATGTTTATGACATTGGCATTTCTAGGTGGAGGTTTGTTTGTTTGTTTGTTTTTTAATAGAATGCTGCCTCATGCCATGTTTGTGTGCTCTTTCCTCCTACTTAGATTTAGTTTATGCATTTCCAGCAGAATGCCGCCACTGACATGCTCTTGGGCTTCTGCCTCTGCAGGCACATGGTGCTCATCTGCACCTCAGACTTGATGCTCTTTGGCCATTCTGTGAAGGTGTTAGTCAGTGTCTGTGCCATGTGTGGGGAGATTAATTTAATACAGATGCATTGGTCCCCATAAAAACATTTCCCCCAAACCTATACCTAGCATTCACTGGTTATTACTTGAGTGTTTACAAAGTGATGAGGTTTATCCTCGTACTAATATAGGCTTCCTGGAGTAAGCAACTGCTTTCCTTTTTTCCTTTTATCTTTGTCCATTTACTATTGCTGTGAACTTAGATATTACCAGCCCTTAGGTTTATAATTCATTTAAAATAATCCTGGCACTTCTAGCAGTCGGACTGACAATAGTCACCACTTAAAGCTGGTCCCATGTCTTTGTTATATGCCCCCAAATCTTATTTAAGCATTTTCTCATTTCATGGCAAACCTCTTTTAATGTGTTTTTTGTTTATATTATCTGCATATCCATTATCCATATTAAAGATTCTGAGAAACTTTCTCAACTTGTCATTTCAAAATTACTTGACCATAAAACACTCCCACNCTTTTCTAATGATGTTCTGAGATGTGTATCCTCTCATAGGACAGCCTTTTTCCTGGTGAGCATCTTCATGTGGGGTGATTGTACTGTTTTCTTAGTCTTTTCATTGTGTTAAGAACAAAGTGCTTCCTTTTCATGACTAGCTGACCTTTCTTTTCTCAATGGGCAAATGCCAGACTCAGGCCTCATGAGCTGGTGCTCTGTGTCTTCCACAGAGCTGAACCCACAGCACAACTTATTTGTTTTTAAAGTAACAGAACAGTTTTGAAAATTACCAAATGCTTCTCTAGATGTTGTGATTTTTCTGATTGAACTTTTACTGTCCTACAGTACTTTATGTATTTCCTAAATCTGAGTAGCCTTGATCAAGCAGTCTCCATGTTAAACTTGATTTCCTTGGGTGTTGTAACTTTTGTTTCTAATTAATTTATAATGAGGTTGAACTACAAAAGCAGACCAATCATTCATCACTTGTTTGTGTAGTCTGTTTTTATCTTTTGCCAATTACTGTATTGAGAAAGTAATTTTTTTTTTCTTGAGAGCCTGTTGTATTGCTGGGGACAATAATCTTTGTTATACACATGTATATAACAAGTAATTCTTTTCTATTTTATCACATTTCTTTCACATATATATGTTTTATATACACACTCCTTTTTCACATTTATCTAATCTTTGAATCTTACTATGGTNTCTGGGGTTTGGCTTATATGATACAAGTTTTCCCCTTACTGAGATGAGAACACTATTCAGATATGTTTTCTTCTGATAGTTTCTTACTTATATTTACATTGTAAAATTTCTGAAATTTGTTATGCTATGAAGATTGAGTAGGGAATTCATCTTCTTTTTCTTTCAAATAGATTTTCACTTATTTTAGTAGCATTTATTGGAGTATCTATCTTTTCCGCAACTGCTTCAAAGTGCCACAGTTATACCTTACTAATATTCAAAATATGCTCGGGTTTTGACTTACTGATGATATTATTTTGTCTTTTTTTCTATATCAGTACTNTCCTATTAATTACTGCAGCATTATAATATGATCATTATACATATCTATTGGGATTTTGATTGATAGAAAATTGAATTTAGAAATTAATTTAGGGGGTTTGATTCATTTAGAACATTAAAGTATTTTTTATTAAAATCATCTAATAATTTGTTTTCTGTTTTTATTTGCATTTTTAGTTTTCATCATATAGATCATATAGATTTCTTATTAATATTTACTGCCTGGTATTTATGTTTTTTCTTATTTTTAAAAATAATACTTTTAGGGGGCTGGAGAGGTGGCTCAGAGGTTAAGAGNACTGACTGTTCTTCCAGAGGTCCTGAGTTCAATTCCCAGCAACCACATAGTGGCTCACAACCATCTGTAATAAAATCTGGCGCCCTCTTCTGTATACATAATAAATAAAAAGAAATAAATCNTTAAAATAATAATACTTTTATTAAATTTTACACCATATTTTGATCATATTTACTCCTCCACCTCAACTCTCCCCAGATTTCTCCTTTCCACTGATCTCCCTCCCCACCTAGCTTTGGGTCTTCCTCTTTCTCCTCCACCTCTTCCTCCTAAAGCCCACTAGTTCCCATTTCTGTGGCACTGCTCTGAGGAGTGGGGCCTGCCCCAGGGTGTGAGCAGCCTACAAGGGGTCACACCCTTAAAGCAAAGTGACTGACTCTTACTCAGACATTCCCAAATGCCAGTGGTTCCTTAGCTAGTGGTGGGATTTTCTGCCCACTCCTCCTGCTGGAATTGTGTCTTGCTGGAGTTTGTCCCAGTCTTGGATATGCTGTCACAGCNNCTGTGAGTTTGTACAGGCAGCTGCCCTGTTGTNTTCAGAAAACACTGTTTTCTTGAATTTACTCAAGGTTCCTGGCTCTTTAACCTTCCTTCTCTTTCTTCTTTGAAGATTCCTGAGTCTTGTAGGGAGGGATGTGACATGTACATCCCATCTGGGGTTGAAGAGTCCATAGTTTCCTATTCTCTGCAATCTGCCTAGGTGATATTCTCTGTACTAATTGCCATCTCCTTCAAGAAGAAGCTTCTCTGAACAGGATTGAGAGAGACTCTGGTGATTCTTCTTACTTTTATTTTCTTTTAAAAATATTGATACATAAAGCATAGCATACTGTGTATCTTTGGGCAAATTACTTGTTCCACTGGTCTGGCTTTTAAAATGACTAAGATTATAGCTTTCTCATAGGGAGTGTGCAACACTTAGACGAGACCCTGTTTTAAGGATGTTAGTATGTAGCTCTCAGTTAATGAATAGCGCCACTGCCATTGAGATCTCTTAAGTGTCCATGAGTTGTTGAACTTTCTTATTGTGTTTAGCAGTGTTTTCAGTTGACTTTAGTTTTGAAATATTCACCCANTCATCTCTAAATCAACCTTTGCCTTCTCTTTCCTCTCATGTAAGATTTTAAAATACCTGTTAGAACCAGTTTAATTCAGGGAAAAGGTGTCTGGGGTCATTACCAATTTCAGTTACCTTTGACGTATTGATCAAAATGTCACCTATGTCCTGATGTGAATGAACTTGGCAAATCAACTTAGAAATTAAATATACGACATGTTTTTTTTTTTAATTGATACACTCCTGAAAGATATGGTCTATAAAGAAGATGTTTTGTTCAGAATGGCATAGTCAGGGACAGAAATCCAACACTGTATCATTAAAGACTGTGCTGTGCTTCACAGTTTATGCCACTTCCTTGTATAAATGCTGGTAAACATTGCCAAAGAAATGAACTAACCATAAATTATATGGTGTATGTAAGACAGGTGTATACCTGCCATTATTTTTCTAAAAATAAGATTCCAGGGAAATAATGAATCCAAATTGCAACTTGGGGCCAGTAATCCTGAGATCAAAAATTTTTGAGAGCATCAATGGAACTTTTTTTTTTTTTTGGCTTTGAATTTTCCCATTCATTCAACATTCTGATGTACTTAAGCTTAATTTTAAGTGAATAGTGTGGTTCCATGATAGTGTATGACAAAGAAAAGATAAAAAATTCTAACCAAAGAGCAATTTGTGAACTATTCTCCATGGCAGAAGAAAGAATTAAAAATTAATTCATCATGAAAGTTTCTAAATGAGTGATGGTCTAATTGTGAATGGCCTTTTACAGGAGCACCTGCATCGTATAAAATTTAGAAATATCAGCTAGATCAAACCATCCATTTTGCCATTTCCACTCCACAGTCTGAGTGGGCTGCAGAGCGCCATGTGAATACAAGAGATGGGCGGTTTAGGAAATGCCTAGGGTCAGAANCATTAGTTATGTTTCTACAAGTCAGTGCAGAAGATGGACATGAGCCAGCCATGACTGACTGAATTAGGCCTGCCTGGTGAGAAGAAACTTTGAACTGCTGTTGCAGGGAAGCTATTCAAAACAAGAACTGGGGAAAAGAGCTACCCAGAAGGACATTTTCATTCTGCTCTTAAGAGTGAGCAGGGTTTGGCTGGGCAGAAGGAGTCAAGCAAGGTTCTTTTTTTGGACAGAGTGTAAGTGAGAATGTTATTACCAAAAGGAGAAATAATTATGGGATGCAGGAAGCAGANCTGCCCTTGATAACACAATATGCAAGGAGGTAGGAAAGGGAACGGGATGCACTAGGTTGTGTGTGGGTTTTGATACCCAGGCAGGAAATTTTTACCCATGGTCCTTGGCAGCTAAGGGTCCCCTTACCCTTAAAAAGGCCCCTTATTTGAAAAAAGGTATTACCTTTNAAAATAGCTAACCTCATAACTGTCACCCACATTCAGAGGGCCTGGCAATGGGACCAGGACTTATCCTGGATGCATGAAATGGCTTTTTGGAACACATTCCCTAGGGTGGGATACTTTGTTCACCCTTGACACAGTGGGGAGGGGCCAGACTTTATTGACTCTCTGAGGAATGGATGGGGGAGGTAAGATAAGGGGAGGTGGGAAAAAAGTAAAAAAAAAAAAAAATAATAAATTAAAAAAATAGCTAACACCTCCCCCACCCCCCCAAAGGAACTTAAACCAGAACGGAGTTATTAGTCCTGAAGAGGCTTAGGTTATAAAAGCAATCTCGAGGCACCCTGAGGACTGCCCTTGTGAAGTGGTGGCGTTTTTTTCTCTCACCAATGATGTAAACTAGGAAGAATCACTGCAGCTACNGCAATGGCAGCTGCTTCAGGACAAGACGAAGCAGCCAGGAAATACTGGTTTAAGTCTGCTGTCAGATTTGACTGCTGAGCAATGTGACTTAGAATTATTCTCTCTCTTTTTTTCTCAGTCTCCCATAAATCAGTATATGGATGACAAAAATACAAAGTGAAAGGCCATGGCTTCTAGGGAACTCTGTGGAGTAAAGTTGAGGCGATGACGGTTGGGTTGCAGTGGTCACAGCAGTCAGAGTCCACACGTATAAAATACCTGTGACCCACCCCTGCATCGAAAATGANTGAAGAAAATGATTGCTTCAGAGATTTTNTGTGGAATCCAATATCTGGTTTTGACACCTGGGATCAGTCATAGACCAGTGAATACAGATTTCTAATGGAAGTCAGTAATGATTCCTTACAAAAAAGTAAGGAATGGAAAAATGAAAGGAAATAGCATGTCTTGCAATTACATTAAAAAAACCTAACTTGAGCACTTGGTTTGTTTTCCTAGGACACAATTAGCCTTCCATATACATCACTGTAAAATGACATAGTTAAAAATCTGTTTACTTATTTCTGCCCAATGAAGAATTGTTCCTTATTATTTAAGGAATATGTAGAAAGGACTTCACAGTTATGTATATTTGAGCCTGTAGTCAGTAATCCTTGGCAGTGTAACTGATGTTAACAAAAAAAAAAATCACAACTAGTAGACTATTATAAAAGTAAACTGGAAAATAAATATATTTTTTGTGCTGTATTTCAAGTGCCATGGTGTTTGGAATGTGCCTAACAGTGATTCAATAAAGACTCACCTTAGTGTCTCAGTGGGGTTGTGACCTACTCTGAGCTTTCTGAGACCGCACAGGTTTCATTCTACACTGGTGTAATCAGTGCTGACTTCAGACAGTTTTAAATAGCATTCATGTGAGTAAACAACGGTTACAATGATGATATCTCTCCATCAGCCTGGAGTTGTAATGAATTGGCAGTCTTTCTCTTCCTTTCCTTCATCCCACACACCCACAACCGTGCTTTTAAAACCTACCTGGCTGAGTTGCAGTGGCTGTTAAATATGAGACTGGTCCCTGGCTTCTGCCCGTTCCCTCAGTGGAGCTTGAACTCTGCCGTCCTCCACTCTTTCGCCCCCAGGGCCTTAGATCTCAGACAAGTCAGCTGACAGTTGGTGTACAGTACCAACATGAGCATCTCAGCTATTTGTGTNATTATCTAGAATTCTGGTGCACAAGGACAGCCATGTGGTTGGAGAAGTGTAGAGAGATTTGTGAGTACTCCGAGGACCCATAGATGCTGCTGCTGGTGGGTTTCCTGATTGCTTTGTCCTCAGAACTTAAGGGCTTTGCTTCTGGTTGGATTACACTGGGCTTCATCACCAGCATCCCTTGTTATTTTGTTAATGGATCTAAGGGTCATCTGGGAGGCTGGCTGAGAATAGAGAACCNCTCACATTGTTGAGCAAGAACCAGCAGAGTATGGAGAAATATTAGAGGTGGAGCATGTGACTGGATGAAAACGCTCTATTAACTGAGCTGTGGTCTGTGAAGCCTTGGTTTCCTTTGAGAGAAGGACTTTGAAGGTGTTATAGTCACGGTTCCTCATGCTGGCTCTCGAGGAGCGGTGGTGGGCAGTTTGGTTTGTTCACCTAGAACATGTTAGTTGCTCTCTAGAAAATTTTTTGATTGTTAGGGAGAGATATTTTTTTGTATATTCAGAGTTTATAAAGTTGACATAACTGGGTAGAGTTTGACCTCAAAATGACATTTGAAAAATGTATATTTAATATGCTCAGGTTATTCTGAAAGCATTAAACACAATTATCTACATTTGGATTATCATTTAAGAAGATTCTATGAGTTTGTAATTGATTATTAAATGGATGAAAGAATTTACAAGTTGCTAATAATTTAAATTAATTTTCTGATGACCCAATGGAAAGGGAAGTTTTTAGTCTTTGAGGAAACGTTTATACATTTTAATATTCCTGGTTGTCCTTAAGACTGATTTAAGCCGATTTATATAGTGACAGTGTTGATGCCTGAACCTACATCTTAAGTTTTTTAGATTAAAAAAAATTAAATAAAAATTAATGTATTTTGTTTACACACATACACACACACACACACACAGAGAGAGAGAGAGAGTGAGAGAGAGAGGAGAGGGAGAGAGAGATTAGAAGAATCTATTCATTCATTCCAAAGGATCTTAATTTCTTTTTTGTTGTTTCTGGGACTTGGTCTCACTGTTAAGCTCTGCTGGCCTGANACTGTATGTAGACTAGGTTGGCCTTGAACTCACAGAAATCTGATTGCTTCTGCCTCCCAATTGCTGGGATCAAAAGTTTGTGTCACCAAGCCCAGTTTCCAAGGATCTTAATTTCAAATAAAGTGATGTATCCCCAAAAATGTAAGTCTGTAGCTTTGGATTTCCAGTCAGATCCAGAAGTATGCTGTGGAAGGCAGTCACTGGTTAACTTTTTTTTTTTTTTTTTTTTTTTTTGCTGTTTCAGAAAGGGAAAGTCATGGGACAGTGAGGGGTGTGAGCTCTGGGGTCAGGTGACATGGATTTGAATTGTAACTCTACCGGGTTCCTATTTAAATGGTTTATTTTCTTAGTGTCCTAGTTTCCTTATCTGCAAATTGGAATTAACAATAGTGCCTACCAAGCTCAAATAATTATTCTGCTATTCAGTATGGCAATACATACAAAATGCATTTGGCAGTTCCCATTATTATTATTTGCAATAATTACTAAATTATTATTTTCTTAAATTTCTGCAGTTTTGGTGTATGAAGGATTTATACACCAAACTATACACCAAACACCAAACTATACTATAACTATACAAAATATCACAACTTAGTTTACTTCATCTTAAATAGAAGTCTTCTTAGAAACATTAACAATAGTCTTGTAGTGTGACTTCTCTCACATTGTGACATTCTATAACTTCAGAACTAGGACTCCTTAAGTTGTGTCATTTTAGGAGAAAGCACAAACATTGCTTCAAATTGTAGCTAATCCAAAATTAAAACATTGACACAGCAAATGTATGGAATCATTTATATAATTGTAATTAAACTGCTTTGGTATCCAGATACTTTTAAGAGCAAAAAAAAAAAAAGTATTAAAATTACACTGATAGGGGCTCCTTTCACAAAGATCACTTTAGAAAGTAAGAAATAAAAACAAAAACAAACAATTGTAAGTTATAAATATGACCTCTATCCCCTTGGCTCTCAGATTATATAATTTTAAAATCTTCATTGTAACTGCTTGAAGCTCTCTTTTTAAAATTTAAAATGTACTCTGATTTGACCACATGCAACCTAGTGATTTGTGATCATTCACAAATGTCATAGTGTGTGTGTTTATCTCTATTCTGGACCATGAGGATGCAGCAGTGGGTGGACCAGATGAGANTCCCTCCTCATGGAACTCAGCTGTGGAGTGAGGGAGGCATTAACACCCAGCAGGACTCACAGAAGGGATACTTCTGTAGACATGAGGCTAGGAGAGGTAAGGCATGTAGATGCCTGGGAGATTAGGATTTCCAGCAGCAGCAAGGGGCCACTGGGAATGGAACATGGTGAGTGAGGGGGAAGGTTGTAGGGATAAAGTCAGAAATGTATCCTACATTGTACACATTACAGGCTGCTCTAAAACAGCATTAACTTAGGAGGCAGGAACTGTGAGAAGGTTGGATTATAACCCATCCCTTTAAAAAGATGGTTACCATAAGAAGTAAGACCCCAGAGCCTGATAACCATCAGGCCACGTCTCCTTCCACCTCCTGCAACACTTAAGGGACAGAGTTAAGAGGCTTTCTGTGCTGTGGTTTTACAGCCCTTGCTTTATTTTCCTCACCAGTATCTTTGTCAGATATGCTATCTATCTTCATTGGGGTTTCTGTGGCTGCTAAGGGACAGATGACCATGGCAACTTTTTTTTTTAATGTTTTTTAATTAGTTAACTTATTGTATGTGCATTGATGTTTGGCTTGTATGTGTGTCTGTGTTAGCGTGTTAGATCTCCTGGATCTGGAGTTACAGACAGTTGTGAGCTGCCATGTGGGCTCTGGGAATTGAACCCGGATTCCCTGGAAGAGCAGCCAGTGCTCTTAACTGTTGAGCCATCTCTCTAGCCCTCCCAAGGCAACTCTTAATAAGGAAAACATTTAATTGGGGCTTGTAGTCAGACCTTTTGGTTGGGACTGCCGGCTCCCCAATAATGACATGGAGACTTATTAATTATAAAAGCTCAGCTGATAGCTTAGGCTTATTACTAACTAGCTCTTTCAACTTAAATTAACCCATTTTTATCAATCTACTTTTTGTCTCTTGGCTTTATTACCTTTACTCTGTACTGTCCTTGCTGCTTCCTCTCCCTCTTCCTGGCAACTTCCCCCTTCTTCTTCCTAGTGTCCTGTGTGCCTGAAAATCCTGCCTAGCTATTGTCTGTTCAACTTTTTATTAAACCAATCAGAATGACACATCTTCCCAGTTTATAGAAAGATTATTCTACAACAGGGACTTGCTTACAGTTTCAGAGGTTTAGTCCATTATCATCATGGCAGGAAGCCTGGTGGTGCATAGGCAGACACAGTGCTGCAGAAGGAGCCAGGAGTTCTACATTTCCAGTAGGCAGCAAGGAAAGAGAACGAGGCCTGAGCCTTGGAGACCTCCAAGCTCACCCCCAGTGACACACTTCCTCCAACAAGGTCATACCTCCTAATAGTGCCACTCTCTANGAGCCTATGGGAGCCACTACCCCAGACAGAAATCACATGGTGTAAAACTTCTTCCTAGCTCTGAAAGCGTATAAAAGCCAGGTACTTTTCTTTGTTCATGGGATTCTTTTGAAGGCTCTTCTCTACCCCTACCCCTTCTCATGGAGCCTTTATCTTTCTTACTTTAAACTATCCCTCAGTGGTAGTCCTTCCAGGTTTTAAAGGTAAGCTTCCCCTTTAAGGCTGTTATGCTGTTTTTACTGTATTGTTACTCTTTCTAATGCTCTTCCATCTTAAGACCTAGTCAGGGTCTTGTGGCTCCTTCCCTTGATAAAGCCCGTTCCTCAAGTGCAGTTATGTGTCAGCTCCATTCTGGAATCATACAATGGCTGCCATTCCATTTGTATATCTAAGGAAGAAGTTCTGATTTGCTTTTGGTTTGGGGTTTTGAGACATAGTCTCTATAGCTTGGGTTGCCCTTGAACTTCAGGTCCTCCTGCCTCAGCCTCCTGAATGCTGGGATGTCAGGTGTGAGCCTGCACACACAGCTGGTGAAAGTTTGTGAGTGGGTGGAGTGATGGCACAGTGGTTAAGAACACTTGCTGCCTGGTAGAGCACCCAGGTTCTCTTCCCAGCACTCACGTGGTAACCAGTTCTAGGGGAATCAGCACCCTCTTCTGGCCTCTGAAGGCACCAGGAACACATGTGGGACACATGCACATCTGCAGATAAAACACTCATGCCCTCAAACTAAAGCTAAACGAAATGAAACTAAAATAAATTTGAATAGAGTGAAGTGGCTTCACGTGTTTTTTAAAAGGACACTTTATCAGTTATGTTGAGAAAAGACAGCAATAGCAGGAAACCAGGTGAGATCCTCCTGCAGACATCTTCAAGAACAATCTTCAATGATGTCATTCTTGCCTCACAATGGCAGCCNTCCCGGAGATCCTGAGATATGGTTGGAGTCATTATTTTGTAAGCAGACTCAGTAAGTGAGAATCTAGAAGATGTGGGTGAGCCGCTTCCAGGGCTGTTGTGGGGCAGTAGAGAAGTGTTCTGGTTCAGATGAGTTAGCTTTGAGAGAACATGCAGTTTTCACACTGTGCTTGTCACACTAAGTATCAAAAAATAGAGGTAAAGGAAACATGGCGTGCTTTGACCTACAAATGTATGGTGCATTTTGTATTTAGATTGGTTTAAAGATGCATTTTATTGCAAATGCTTGGGGATTTGTTCTGACTTCCCCCTTATGTTGCTGATCTGTCACAGCACTTCTTATGGAGGCCAAAAATGTACTTTTTTGTTTTATTGCTTCAGTTTTTAGAAGATACGCACAGAAATTCTATTATGTGCCAATTTTTGAAGGCCTACTTTCAAATACAATCTATATTGAATAACCATGTTTTATTTGAAAACGATGCCATAATTTCCCCAATGCTTTTGTGAAAAGTTTCTCAAAAGTTGATTTAAAAATTTGCCTATAAACCGTTTTAAACTCATGAACTTTTGTTTTGGCACATGGTACACAGAGATACTCTTAAGAGCCAACAGGTATACTATAGCACATTGCCTTTCTTTTCAACTTTTTTTTTTCATCTTGACTTAGTAACTAAAACTTTCTCTTTGCTTATTTGTCTATGTCCTTGTCCTTCTACCTCTCTTCAAAGTCATCCTTGTGACTGGATGCAGTTAGGTACCTCTGTCCCACAACACCTGCTTTTCCAGATCTGGGCTCCCTGGTCACTTGTTCTTAGTCCTGAAGGACCCCTATTATCCTGCAGAATTCTCTGTGATCCTACGTGTTTCAACAAGATCTTATACCTCCTGCTCTCTAGGTTTGCTTTTTAAAACAGGATCTCACTCTGCAGCCTATGCTGATGGCAAACTCCTCCCACCTAGGTCTCTCAAGTGCCATGATACAAGCATGAGTCACACCATCCCTGGCTTGCTTCCTTATTTCGAAGAATGCTTAACCAGTGGTTTCCTAAGGACAATAGCAGAGGACACCTTCTGCCCTTATTTCTATTCTTACATTCAGTTAATATGTTGGCTTCATACAGAATTGTAGTTGAAATATTTTCCCTGAAGAACTTTTAAATCATCACTCTGTTGTCTTGCAAGTTCCTTTATGTATTTCTTTTTCCTTTTTCCTTTGGCATTTTGAGACAGGATTTCATTATGTAGCTCAGAATAACCTTGAATTTGCAACTGTCTTTCCTCTCCTCCTGAGTGCTGGGATTATAGGTATGTGGCACCATAGCCAGCTGGCTTCTTACTTTTAAAGTGTTTTTCTGTTCTGCGATGTCTGTTATATGTAGTCTACCTTTTCTCCTGCTGTCTGTATGCTGTTCTTACATATTTGCAGCTGTTCATAGGTGCATGATTTGCATGATTTGCCTGATTATCGTATACTATCCAATGTGTAAGGAAAAGTCTTGACATGCTCTTTGATTAGCCCTTCCCTATATGTAAAGCTTATTAGCAAGTTGCTTTGCTTAATGGCAATGACACAGCAACCAAAATGGCTTCCTCAAAGGAGTCAATTGTTGTTGGAGACATTTTTCTTTAGGACGGGAAAATCTGATGGGTTAAGTTGGGCCTTGTGTGTGTGTGAACAGATCAAGGGTGTTGATGTGAGGGTCCTAGTGAGCACGGTATTCTTTTGTGGAATATTACTTTAACTATGTAACGATGTGTTACATTTGTTTATGTTGTATTTCTTTAATTATGTAAAGATATGTTGCTATTTTACCTAGCCTGCCTAAGGCACTTGATTGGTCTAATAGAAAGCTGAACAGCTAACAGCTAGGCAGTAGAGGGATAGGCGAGGCTGGTGGACAGAGAGAATCAGTAGGAGGAGGAATCTAGGAGAGAAGAGAATGAGAGGAGAGAACAAGGGAGAAAGAGAGGGAGGCTCCCAGGGCCAGCTAGCCAGGTAGCCACCAGCCAGCTAGACATGGAAGGAAAGAAAGATAAAAAGCCCTNAGGAAAAATGTAGATGATGAGAAACAGATTAATTTGTTATATGAGCTAGCAAGAAACAAGCCTAAGCTAAGGCCGAGCATTCATAACTAATAATAAATCTCCGTGTCATGATTTGGGAGCTGACTGGTGGCCCAAAGAGAGCCTGCTACAGTATACAGTCCTTTGAATTCAGTGCTGGTCCTCAGTCTGTTTCCCCTTGATGGTGTCTCCTGTTTTCAAGTGCATATGCCAGTATCTCCAGAGGACAACCTGGGTACATTGGGTAAGGATGTCCAGGGACTTGCAGCTTTAAGTTGTAACCTAAGAGACTTTGCACAGCTCTCCAATTTCAGCAGAGCTTCTTATCTTCCCTCCCTGTTTTCTGACCTGTCTGTATTTGGTAGAGAAATTAGCTCACATGTCATTGGTTCCCCACCAGCTTCCTCTGTTCACTCAAACCAGTAGTCGTTCCTTTAGCATTGTGGAAACGTTTCTAACTTTGTCTTTGTCCTGGTGAGTTTATATCTTGTTTTGATAAGGGAGGAGAAAAGAGGTCTGTGGTCAGTCTGCCATGTATAACCAGATGTCTCAGTCCCACCAAGCTATATGGGTTTTTTTGTGTTTTGTTTTAGGGATTTATTTTTATTATTTTAAGTTATGTATATGCTTGTGGGAATGTATATGTAAGTGCAGGTGCCAGAAGAGGGCATCAGATCCTCTGGAACTGGAGTTAGAGGTGGTTGTGAACTGCCTGATGTGGATGCTAGGAACAGAACTTGGTTCTCTGCAAGAGTGATACACGTTCTTAATCGCTGAGCCATCTCTCCAGCCTTGCTGCTTGGGTTTTTATTTTAACGTGCTGTACTGGAAGAATTTGATATTCTGCCTTGAAATTATTTCTAGAATAAGGCTGAGTCTAAAAACTTTTAAAAGTTCCCTTTGAAGGATGATGTTACTTGTAGGTGTGGAAACCATCTCACTGTTTGGTACAATTGCAAAATCTCTACATATAGTCAGTATTATTCTTATTTTATATAACAAATACTACATTTTTACCTGTATATCATGTTTATTCTGTGACAAAACCTATACAGCTGTGACAGAATAACTAAGACCAGGATGATGATGTTGACTTTGTGTTAACATGAAACTCATAAAGCTTTTCCAGTTTTGTTTTGCACTATGATAGCCATTAAGGTGCTTGCAGAATGAGTGTAAGATTATGAATAAAAGCCTTTGAAAGAAAGAACTGTTGAATGTGTTAGTACTCATGCAATAAAAATGTCAAATTAGGAATCTTAGCAGGCCTTATATGTCCTTTAGACTCAAAACACGGCTGTATGTGTGCCTTCTGGGAAGGTAGGCATGGCGAGCAGGTAACACCCAAGATTTTGCTGCTGCAATTTTCTCTATCATGGAGATGGACCTCCCCTCACACTGCTGAAGTTGTTTGACTGTCTTCAAAGCAGACTATGACCACATTGATTTGGTAGTTACCTGGGAGATTTTATCCTTGTCTAGCTGTAGAACTGCACAGAAGAGAGAAGATATGGTACTTCAAGTGTCACAAAGAGATATTCTNGGGACCATCTCTCTGTACACCCTCCTCTCTGTAATCATCCATGTTGTGTGAGTAGGATGGAATGGTCTAGGCACATTTTCAGAGGCCATAGGATAAATATTGATGGCCTCCACTTGGAACATCTGTTTATTTTCTTTGTGAGGTGTTTAGGCATTAAACTTTAGTAGATCGCCCAATGATTGGGTCTCCTTTGTCACTCTAGGTTTCATGTTCATCTGTCACCTATACTGCTACAGGAAGGTTTTGTTTGATTGCATTGACTCATCAAAAATCTGTTCTCATGATCCTTGATCAGGTGTGTTCAGCTGTGTCTGTGTGTTCCTGCTCCATCACTGCTCTGTGTCCTTCAGTACTCCTCATCATATTCAGCATAAGCACANTTGTGCTCTGGGGCACTCCTTTGTGATGATTGTCCAGGTATAAGCCCTTGGTGGTTGGTTATTTTCTGCTATATGCTCAGTTCCCATTCTTGGAGAAGGAGAGTGGGAGTTCTTCTGATACCATGACGTCAGTCCCTGAGCAACTATCATCTCAAGCCCCCACCAGTGATCACCCAGCTTCAGTCAAGCCTATATATATTTATGGAAAACACTTCATACCTAATGCATCGACTGGACTTGCTTTTATTAAATCTCAGTCGGATGCCTTTTTCTTTTACATACATTCTGTGTTTATTATAGATTGGGATTATACTGGAATGTGATAAGGTATAGGGGATTTTTATCTAATTTTGACAACACCAGTATTTCTATGTATCTGGGGTTTTTCCTTAATAAAATGGCAATATTTATTGAACTTTTAAAAAATTTATTCTCCCTTCATACATTACATCTCAATTGTAACCTCCCCTCCCTCCACACCTCCCAGTCCCTCTCCCTACTGCTCTTCTCCCCGAGACCTACTCCTCTTCTGTTTCCCTCAGAAAAGAGCAGGCCTCCCAAGAATATCAACCAAACACAGCATAACAAGTTTCAATAAGACTAGNCACATCCCTCATAGAGATTAGAGAATTTGGGAAGAAGGCTGGCAGTCTCTGGTGGTGTCTTCTGTGGGAAGGACTTCTCATGCATAAGCATATTTACATTTTCTTTGTTTCAGTTGCATGAAAGAATTGTAAAGTCATAGATCTGATTCTTCACAGATATAAACCCAGGCTTCATTTTCTAGTTTACAGAATTCATTTATGTTTTTCATTATATTTTGCATAGAGGTCATCACATATTTCTGATGAGAAAGAAAAAAAAAACTGCTTTAAATTCGAGCCATTTTGTCTACCAAGCTAAAAATATTTTTCCCCCAGGGAAAAGCGTTTTGCCAGCAGAATTCTGTAGTTATGGTCTAAACTAGGAAAAGGTGCATAAAAATGTGAAGCGCATGAATGAAAGAACTGTACTTTAGCCTGAGTGTGAAAACCCAGACTCCCTTTTTGTGCTGTTATGGGAAGTATTTCAGATTTTGTACATATTTGCTCTTTCTCCATTTAGAGATGGTTGTGCTGTGTGCTCTTCCCAAAGGTATTTAAAATGTGACTACTTCTGTGGAATATAAATATTGAGGTCGATGTCTAAAGGTTGTTTTTAAAATTTAAAACATCTACGCTCCTTCATGCTTAAATATTTATTGAACAGAAGTCATATAAGTTATGGGCTCTGGTGGGGGACTCCTGACCTAGAATAGATCCTGGGTTGTGATGCTAAAAAGATTTGGTAGGAGCATACCAAGGTTAGTGCACATGAGGATGTGTTCCTCAAGCAGACACCTTAGGAGTTTCCCCATTATTTTATAAGGAATCTTTATAAGGAATAGCTTATGTAGATACCTGTCTTTACGGCTCTCCCAGAAGAATTGCTCATTGAGTGTTGTGTTATTTGGAGCATCTAGGAAAAGGCTCTCTCAGGGTAGTGGGTGGGGAGAGCACTTATCAGCAAGTCTGTTGCAAAGAACAAATGCTGTGTTCATCTGTCCCTCAGTGCTTGTGAAGAAGCCCCAGTGAAGGAAGATGGACTTTGTCATTGTTTTGAATATTCTGCCCTTTTCATCTCTTAATGATTCTCTTTCCAGATTCCCTCTCACTTGGCATTATTCATAAACTTGCTAATGAAACCGAGGGAAGTGATCTAAGAAGTTCTGGCATTACACAGTATTCATTCTGGTTATTCTGCTGCCCATTCTGGTGGTGGTGGTACCCTTGCCCTCACTTCCTTCTTTCCTATCCCTCTTACTCATTTTCTTTTGAAATAAGGCTCTACACCATAGTCCAGGATGGTCTGAAACTCACCATGTAGCCTAGGCTGCCTAAAACTTGCACCAGTCCTTCTGCTTGGCTTATTATAGTCATGAGCTGCAACACACCTCATACTACTCTGCTTTTCTGGATCAGTAATATAGAGATCAATGCAGGAAGGATCATTGAGGAAGAGCACACAGACCATTGGAATTAAGTCTTTTTGATGTGGAAATGAAAGCAGAGAAAAGTAAGCCTGTGCATTAGAAGGATCCACTTGCCACTGTGTATTCCCAAGAGATGGAAAGGAAGATAATCGGCTAGCTGCTTTGGGATCTTCTTCATAGGGTGATCTTAAACTTTGTTCCTTAGTGCTTGGCATTGTAACTAATGAGTAGTAGGTGTTAACTATATTTTTGTGAAGCAGTTGAAGATAAAGTCACAGAAAATGGGGATGTAGATAGTAGCTCTGAGCTATAATAGGAAGTTAGTGATTAAATTACTAATTGTAAGGATGTAGAAGAAGCCTAGAAAAGAAGGGAGATATCTAAAACAAAATTCACTGAAAAAAAAATACCACCCATTTTAATTGAAAGACATTTGACCTAAAAATGAAACACTACACTAAGTACTCTATATTAATATTCTGTTAACTAGTAAATATTAAGACTGATCCTGCTGTTTTAATCCTATGTTGATTTTAATTTTAATGTGAAATTAAAACAAATTTCCATTGGCTCTTTGCAATGAACACTTCCAAGTAAAGATATATGGACACTGGGGTTTACTCTGTGACTCACTGTGTCACACTGCTGCTTCCACAATGAGATTTTTAATTTTTTCTCCTTTTTTCTCTTAAATTTTGTTTTATTTGGGGGAGGGGCAGTGCAGCGGTGGAGAGCAGATGTGAAGGGATGAGGAAATAAATGGGATCAAGATACATGATGTAAAAGATACATAGAATAAATAAAAAGAAAGTTAAAAAACAAGTTTAATTTAAAATTAGTATTTAGGATTTCTTATGCTTCTTGTCCTAGCCAACTGAAATTCCTTTCTTTTTTTTTTAAATAGTGTATATTGTGCAAAATAATGATGCCATTGTGACATCTTCATAATGTATTTAATATCCTTAGACCACAGTCACGACCCCTTTGCACATTAAAGAGTAAACAGGCAATACTTGTATTCCTGGAAACTCTTACTTTCATTTAAGTTTGTAGTGGAGAAATTCTAGATTATTTTGGTGTTTTTAATAATCAAGTGCCAGTTACTTATATGTGTGTGTATATATATATATATATATATATATATATA
>LZPO01018800.1:6448-20489 GCA_001675575.1 Neotoma lepida | reverse complement strand
AGAGAGAGAGAGAGAGAGAGAGAGAGATTGAACATAAAGGTAGAAAGGAGAGACTGTTGGCCTCCTTAAGGAGAGTTGGAGGTAGATATGATATGGTGAAGATACATTGTGTAAATGAGTGAACTTGTCAAAGAATAAGTAAAAGATATGCTTTAAAAACATCTGGGTATCTTTGGAAGAAGCCTGGGGGAAGTAACTGTCAGTGTACAGGGAGTGGGTTTCTGATTCTTGTGCCTTCTCTTTTTCCTCTGTTGGTTTGCCTTGTCCAACTTCAATGTGGTGGGTTTTGTTTTATCTTATTATATTTTACTTTGATATGTTTTGTTGTTATCTCTTAGAAGCCTGTCCTTTTCTAATGAGAGACAGGAAGGAGTGGATCCGGCTGGGAGGGGAGGTGGGGAGGGACGGGGAGGAGTAGAGGGAGGTTAACCGGGATATGTTGTATGAGAAAAGAATCTATTTTCAGTAAAAGGGGGGGCAGCGCTCACCCTGTGTTAGAAAACATGAGCCCAAACACAGGATGTGATGCTGCTTGTCCTTGGTGTTTATTTTGAAAGGTTTGCTATACCAGGGCTCTTTCCATTAAGCCATATTTGCCAGAGTTTTAGCTCCACCTGGAAGCACAGTAGAGACAGTGGATGTCCAGATGTGAAAATGCATGCTGCCATTGGCATACATTGTGGGTTTATTTCTTTTCACACCTACCAATAGAAGCAGTAAGCTTTATTTGAAGATTAATTAGCTTCTGGACAATACGATGCTGTAAGTAAATAATCAGAAGTATAATACCTTCAGAATACCTCTTCCTCACAATTTCCAGGGGCAAAGTCAATTTTGAATAAGGGTCAGAAATATAAACTGTAAAACCTGATATTGAACCAAATAAACAAAACAAAATGTCATAACCAATAGGAAAAACAAAACAATAACAACAAAAAAACCCACAAACAAACAAAACACAAGGACTTTGAAAATTCTCTTCAAAAGCCATGTCAAATCACCAGTGCTCTATTTTTCCAGGTCAACAACTCAATTTCTTCTAGGTATTCTGAATGACATGACTGTCTTGCCATCTGCGGCAGTCCCCTTCCTGGATATCTTGCCCGTATTAACAAAATCAGAGTGTGCAGTTGTAAACTGACTTGGTGAATAGTGATGTCAGCTCTTTTGTGAGGGGCAATCATCAATCATCCATTGTCAGTTGTTTCTGTGAGTAAGCCTTCGTTTAAAGCATAAAATAAGAATGTTGCTAGACCACAGGAACAAGCTCTATGCTATGTGCAGGTGCTACTACTCACAGCTGCCAATTAAACCTCTGACACTACCAGACTGGCCAGCAGGAATCACATATGCTGTTGACATAGCAATTCTTTATTTAAGAAAATCGTCAGCTCTAGAGTACTGATACAAACATGTCTTTATCTCCCAAGTGCAACATTAAGCTTGTTAAAATGCCTAGAAACAAAGGAAAACACTAGTTAGCTGAATTATTGAGATGTATCTATCATATTCTTTCTTGGAATTGTAAATGATTTTTAGCATATTGGATGTGGAAAGGCTTCATGCGTGCCCAAATATATATGATAGTCTCCTATCTATATGATAAAAGAGTTTTACTTGAAAAAACTATGTTCTACCTTTCTTTGTAACACCTGTTTCTTACTTTTTAGTTCTCAAATGCCATGTCCCATTTGTGCAAATCAATTAAGAGTAAATATTGCAAGTATGATCATGTGCACATGTGAAGGCCAGAGATCAACCTTGGATGTCACTCCTCAGTTACATGCACTTTGCTTTTTGAAGCAATCTCTTAGTGGTCTAGAGTTTTGCTTATTAAGCTATACTTGCAGACTAGCTTCAGGGATAGGCTATCTTCAACTCCCCAGTGCCGACGACAAACCTGTGACATCATGTGTAGTGGGTCATAAGAATATATTATAGAGATTCAGCTGTAATATTAAAGCTATACCTAGAAAAGTCAAGGCATTTTTCTACAGGAAGCCGTTTATCAAGGAATATTTGATGTTATTTAGTTTTTAATATATATCAGCTGTCTTCTGCTATGAAATTCTTGTGTGCCCATATACTACTAGGCCATATTGGCAAAAAGTTAAGCTTCTCAGACCTACTGCTGATCCACTAGGTAACACTACCATAGAGCCTAAGAAACAAGCAGACTGGAGATGCATAGCTTTGTTTCTTGTGCAAATGAAGCTCAGACCATCCCTTGCCGTCAGGCCTAGTAGCATTGCAGAGCTATTGACTGAGAACAACAGGGCTTTTTGCATAACCAGGTTCAGTAAAGACTGGAGCAGATTTCCTGGCCAGAGCAGAGTCACGTGGTAGGGAGAGAAAGAACAAAGCAGTTTCTGTAGATGGCAGGCAGAGCCTTGTGGCCAGAGAGAAAAGAAGAAGGCAGAGTTTCTCCGAGCCAGGGTAAGGATCAGGGAAGGAAAGATGGAGGATGAAGGAACAGAGGACGAAGATGAAGTCGAAAGCATAAGAGCTTACTAGAACTATGAGGACAGGTATAAAAGGGACAGAGAGGAACTGAGTGTCAGGATGGAACTGAAGCTGTGTAGATAGGAGTTTGTTATAGAGAAGTAAAGTAAAGGGATGAAAGAGCACGGTGTGCATAGATTCTTTTCCTTCAGCTATTCCACGCCAGACATAGCATCTTTCCCAGGACTCTGGGAGGAATCTTCTCAGGGCAGGCCCTTGGGAAAATTCCATTAATCATATGTAGTTTTCATAGATGATTTGGAGGTCAGTCTCAGATATTCACGCCCCCACATCCAACACTTTACAAGTTGAGTTCTCCCAGCCAATGACAATCTGGACAGGAAGTGGTGCTGGTGACAATAACAGTGATTTTAAGTAAACATTCTTCCTGATGGCTCTTTAGAAAATGAAGAGATGCTCTGTTTTGTCATGCTAAGAATTGGGCCGTAATGGTCTGGGGTTGTGTGTCCATTTGTCTAGGTTGAGCAATAGACTTTGTCATCAGGAGCCACTCCTTTCTCCTCTTTATCCACCTTGCTGTAAGCTGTCACTTCCGCATTTTTTGAAATCCTTGATTCCCACAGTTTTTAGGGACATCCACTTCAGAAAACAAAATGTGTGAAAGCTGGAATCTCTTTCAAATCAACTTAACCAACCACACAAGCCAGTAAGCATATTTTTTTGTTACCCACAATGACAATTTACCTCAGGTTTCTTGCTACTGAGAAAAGGGGAAAGTTCCTCCAAGTATCCTGTAAGAAAACCTCAGCAGATTTCCATTTTAAAAGGAAAAGAAAATGTCTATCCTACTATCTGCATAATGAACAGCTACTAGGAGAGCTATTTTCAATACAAATATGCTTTTCATTTGTAAATTAATTTTTCATAAAAGCCATCCTACAAACATATGGAATGCTAAAGATCTGAATGAGAGGGAAATGTTTAATATTACATCCAGAACACATGTGATTTTACCATGAAGACAGGACAAAGCAATCACTTCCAGTGGCCTTGAGCCTTTGGGCTACATTCGTGTTCATCATCTGACAGAGTTGGGGATGCTGTGTTGTACTTTGGCTTTGGGCTAGTCATTTGAGACATCTGTCCTCACACTTTTAGATAAAAGAGTAAAAGATAATGGCTGCCTTGGTCCAGTAAAGCCATCTCTAGTGCCAAAGGGCCATTTCCCCTATGATTTCAGTACTTTCATGGATCATAGTGATAGTACTATCGATGTGGACAATCAGAATGTCATGATGGCTGCTGCCATTGTTCAGGCAATCTTGTATAGTGTTGAGAATGCTCATATCACAGTGAACCTGGTTTTAATGATGGCTTGACTTTTGTAGCTGTGACATTCACCTTCATTCATTTGTTCATATATATGTATGTTTCTTATATTTCTGCACAAAGGTGAGTAGCCTCATGTGGATAAATAGGGTATACATCTTATATACCTTTGCTGAGGAAATGCCCATCATAGCCTGCAGAAAACATACGCATACACAGAGATAAGTGTTGTCTCTTAGTGGCTCTGGTTTGGTAAATTTTGATGTTTCTTTCCCTTAAGGCTGAGGAAAAGAAGTGAGCATGGAACACAGTGCACACTGATGGCCCACTGAAGGACTCATCATCATCCATGCTTCTCATGGTTGTGTTTATTAAGGCTAACTAGTAGAATTGGGGGCACTCGTAACATTTACAATGTTAATGTGCAAGGTCTGCCCTTTCCTTTCTGCCCACTAAGATTATTTCAGCCCCACACATGCAAAGCAGAGCATTACGTAAGGAATCAATCACATCAGAGAAAAGTAGTTACTGAAAAACTGCCAAACACCATAAACACTGGTCAAAATGGAGTCCAACCATGTGCACAGAGAGTAATTGAAACTATGGATTCACTTGGGGGCAAACATGCAACTTTTCATTATGAATTATAAAGCTTTCCAAACATAAAATGATATCTGAGAGGAGTGCATTACCTAAAAGGTTTCGATAAGCAATGAAAAGAGCTTTGAAGTATGCAGCAGGGATCAATCATCCAGCTGCATGGTGCTACTTACACCTTGATAAACAATGTCCCATAACCTCTGAGCATTTCCATTATTTTCATCAGCACCCAGACATCAGAAGTGACAAAAATGTCAAATGATGTTTTATTTACTAATATAAAACAAGTTCTCATGAAAGTAGATACTCTGTGCAACAGAGGCCCATAAAGTGTATTTCCCAGCATCAACAGTGATTTACATTGTCCAGTGAAGATATAAAGTCTGCTGCTGGTGATGAAATTTAATTGGAAGTTTAGTCACGATGGACATGGATTTCTTTCTTTTGGGAGATGGTGTGTCCTGCCTCTGTGGCTGAAGGACAGTTTAGTATACCTGAAAAAGAAAAATGATGAATTGAAGCAGAACTTAATCTTCATGTCATCTGTCAGAATGTGTACTCTGGTGCTTTTTCTTGTAGGAGTCATTTTAAAAAGTAGTCAATGCTGTATAGAGATATCAATTGATTACATCAGTTGTCAAAAACAATTTTCCAGAATAGAATGAAATATGTAGAAATGTCTCTCAAAAGGCAATTTAAGATAAGCCTGGGACTCAGTTGGTAATATGCTTGCCAGGCATGCTAGAAGCCCTGTGTTCAAGTTCCAGCCTCATGTAAATGGGAATTGGTAGCACGCTCTCATGATCTCAGCACTTCACAAGTAGAGTCAGGGTGATCCGAAGCTCTAGAGCATCTCTGAAGTAGCTTGAGTGCTCCAACCCCCCGCCCCCCGCGCCACCTGGAGTACAAGAGCCTATCTCAAAATCAAATACACAAAATAAAATTAGCCTAAATGACTAACCAGTCTCCATATTCAGGATGACAGCTTGCTTCAGGTGCAATGGCTTCTCCTGTGTCTTGGCATCTGTGGGATCTGAGCCCCTAACAACCTAGTAGAACCTAGCAAAGCAACTACAAAATGGTGTTTCTCCCTCAGCCACCATCAGTCTCTAAAGCTCACCCAGCAGAGGTCTTAGTGCAGAACTCGAGTTTGTTCCTACAAGTCAAGGGTCAGGTAGTTTATCGCTTTTTAATTAAATAGGTTTGATTTCAATGGTGGCTCTCCTTTCCATCTAGGAAACATCCTGTGAGTGTGTTTGTGTACATGTTGTGTTAGAAGAGCGCAGCCTAGTCTTCATTCAGAGACAACAAACATTTATATGCAACGCAGTTAGTTATCCATACATATCTCACACAAATACCCCAAAATATATGAGGATAGTTTGGTTACCAAAACTCTTTTAGAGAGCTTAGATGATTTTCCTAACATCTGCAACTCACCTAATGGCAAACCTCACGTCATTCTACACTAGTCTAGTTGGTGTGACAGAACAAGAAACTTGTTTTTCCTGTTGGCATTTCTTGTTCATCTTTTTAGGATGCTCAGTGGAGAGGGCGAAAAACAAGAAAGCAGGGTCCACTCAATGCTTCCATGCTTATGCTCTATCAGGCTGACTCAGCACAATCTGGCAATAGAACAATCTGACTTTACGGGAGCCCAGGAAAAACGACATTTTTATAGAATATCATCTAATAAGTAGATCTTGAAGAAGAAACTATGTCCATCTTCCGTGTACTTTTGCAGTGATCTTGTGGGCTCCAATTTATCTATGTTGTTTTATAATTCACTGGTGAGATCTGGCAGTGTATAATATTGAAAGCCAAGTCCTTGGTCTGCAGGGGAAAATGCACAAGTAATTACAGGTTTTTAATCATTGTAAATTTAGCCCCAAACATTCCAGAGATTTTGTGAAAGGGGTATGTGAAAGTATAGACTTGATAAATGCAACAGGGAAATGTTTTATTTGTGAACATTTCACTATTTCCTCAGAGAGCAAAGTTTTCATAAGATTCTCATGAGTTTGGTACAGGCAGAGAAATAAAAAAGAAAGTAAGAATGAATTTATCTGAATATATTATTTAGACATTAAAATATTTCTCTGCTTTAATGATTAAATTATGATCAATAAGACCCTTTAATCTGATGAAGGGATTGCTAATCAACAACAGTCACACCATGGTTGTGGTGGAATATGTGTGTCTAAGGACATGCACCCAGCCTTTGTGGTTTAAACCTGTAAAGATGTCTGCATGTATGTCCGAAGTCCTGTCCCACATATGTGTTTATGTAGACATGCATGCACATGTCTGTGAGAAACACCTCTTTTTTGACACCTCCTTATCCACCCACAAGGGTTCTAATGTCTTCAGTCTGTTGCTTGAGAAAGAATGTTCCTGGAATTAATTAATCCTTAAAGAGATCAGCTGATACATCTCATTGTTAGCAATACATTTTTAATTGTTCATTTTAGTCAAGCACCATTTGAACACTAGTCAATTTGCAATTTCATCTGAGAACCCAAAAGGCCTGGGGTCTATTTTTTTTTAAAGGATAGGATAAAAAGTAGGCAAAATTTCATAAAAGTTGTTAATTCTCTAATTAATTTTATGTATCAAGCAAGAATTAATGTGTCCTGCTATTTGAGCAGAAGTCTTCTTGCCAAGATGTGCATGTTGTCATGCCCTCTTCCCAGGGAAACCTATTCACAAGCTTTGAAGCCAAATCCGCTGGCAGCTAATGAGGAGCTTTGCAGCAACGTTCACAGATCATTTGCTTTGATGACATTTAGAGGCTTTCCTCTCCTCGTTCTGAATCTATTGTAAGCAAAGTACACATGCAGGCTTTGAGAACTAACCAATAAAGTAAGATCTGTCAGGGGACAGCTGACTTTTATCACACCTCTTATGCTCCCATGGCTGCCTTATACACACTTGAAAAGTAAACCATCTGAAGGGTATTGAGTAGATTGACCATATTCATAGAGGTGAGCTAATGTGATGTGTCTCCAAAAGCTCATAATATGTAAGTAAACTTTCTCTGAAACTAAAATGCCATGGCCATCATCCATAATCTGATGACTGATTACAGTTGCTGTAAAGTCATAAATGCTGAATATTTACTACAATTGCACCTTAAAATTATTAAATCCTTTTAAAAAAAGTTTATCAAGAGAAAACAGGCAGCTAACACACATAATGCAGTGTGAAGGATACATGTTTTGTGTTTGACTCCGGACTTTCTTAAAATCAATGTTAAAACACTTAGGCCTGACTTTTTACATCCCAGTGTCTTTGTGTGATCTGCCTCAATACTACCTGATCTAATTTAATAAGGTGCAAGTTAAGGAAGTACTTCAGCGACTTATCAAGGGGTTCAGATGACACATTATGACTACATTTAAAAGTCAATATTTGCTAATCATGTTAGGGCAGGAACTGTTCCAGGCCCACAATTCTTAACTTGCAAATGCATTCAAGATTAATTAAACTCCTCTGCCCTGGACCTCTCTTTCCACCTTTGTGGAATGAGTAAATCAATGGCAGTGTAAGCAAGCCCAAAGAACCAGCGTTTCAAATCTGAAGCCATTACCATCTTGTAAGCCCATCTGTGTCTATACTCCAGAGTCCGTATTTGTGGTTTCTTTGCAGATTAAGAAAAGTTTTTATGTTTTAAAAGCAAAGTCCACTGAGTCATTTGCTAGAGAACAATGACTGATCCAAGCTAAGAACATTGACTCTGTTTGTTTGTTTTGTTTGTTTGCTTTTGTTTTTGATCAGAAGAATGCGGAGATAACATATGGCTTGGGTTTCCCTTGTCGTTTATGACATATTTTGGAAAATCTGTGACCACCAAAGTTGAAAGGTCACCTGCTTTTGTAAGAACAAATGATTTGGTTTGTAGAATTTTATGTACATATATAACCCCCTGAATGTGCTCTGATCTCTGAAGCTGTTTCAGTAAGCTCCTTGTCTTCTTCTGTACTTTGGAATGAGAGACTGATATTCCAAAGCCAAGGTTTCTTTTCTGTAAAGCCATTAATTAACCAAGATCCATTTGTAACCTAATACTATGTACGGAGCTCACAGCTTGACTGAGATGAGGTGTCACATAAATTTGAAGTGTTATTAGCATGCATTGGCTAGGAGGAACCTGGGCAGCACAGTCCTTCAGTGTGAAGGGCAGCAGCTGCTGGTACAGTTCCCTTCGGGAGAGAAACCAGTGCATTAGCCCAGCATAACACCCAGGATGTATTGACAGGTAGTTAGGGAAAACAATACCATGTGAACTGAATATCTGGAATGTGAATCAATATAGACCAGTAATTAGGTTATAAATACATTGATTTTACTTTGTATATGTCCTCAAATAGAGTCTGCAAATCAGCATACTAAAATGAGACTCTCAAGTTAAGGAAAGGGGTGATCAGGTTCTTTGCTGCCATTCTCCAATCAATCCAGAAAAGACAGACGAAATACTTAGACATAATCAGAATGATGCAGCGTTAATAGCCCAATTACTATGGAATCTGGTGTGTTAAGGCCCTATAGCAGTTATCCAGAAATCTCATGTCAGCTTTTGTATCCATTCCATTCAAAATGAGACAATTTTCCCCTTCGAATAATTGTATTAAACATTATTCTATGCAAGGATTTTATATACTAATTGATTCAGATGGACTCAGAATGAGGTCCTTAATTCCTTTTCTTCTCTGAAGAAGTCAGTGACTGTGATCTTATCTATGAACTTAAATGTCAATTTCTAGCACAGCAAGAAATTATTAAAGTAATAAGTATCAATGTCTGTAAAAAATTTCTATGCACACTGTAAAAACAAGGAATATGATATTTTGATAACTATTCCAGATAAAGGATGCACAGAATAGGTTAGCCTTACCCTAGACCACAAAACTAGAGCAATGAATCAAACTACCTATCACACATATGAATACAGTCATTGTGGTAGTTTGGATGTAATTGGCCCCCATAATCTCATAGGGAGTGGCACGATTAGGAGGTGTGGCTTTGTTGAAGGAATTGTGTCACTGTGGGGGTGGGCTTTGAGGTTTCCTATGCTCAGGATACCACCCAGTGTCTCAGTCAACTTCCCGTTGCCTGCAAGATGTAGCACTGTCAGCTCCAGCACCACATCTGCCTACATGCTGCCATGCTCTGAGTCATGGTGATAATGGACTGAACCTCTGAAATTGTTAGCAGGCCACTCTAATTAAATGTTTTCTTTATAAGAGTTGCCATGGTCATGGTGTCTCTTCACAGCAATGAAAACCCTAACTAAGACAAAAATTGGTGTCAGGGACTGGGGTATTTCTGCGATAAGTCTGACCATGCACTTGTTTGGAGTAATATGGACTTTGGTACCTTGGGTTATGAAAGCAGTGGAATGCTTTAGGCACTGCTTAATGGGCCATACTAGTAGGAGCATGAAAGATAGAGGTGGTAAGAATTATTTGAACCATCAGGGGCTCACTCAAGAGGTTTCAGAGGAGAAGAATGTTAGTATGTTGCCTAGAGATTGTTCTTGTGGTATTTTGGTGAAGAAAGTGGCTGCTTTTTGTCCTTGTCCAAAGAGTCTACCTGAGGCTAATGTGAAGAGTTTTGGATTAATTTCATTGTCAGAAGGAATCTCAAAGCAGCTTAGTATAGACTCTGTCATATGGTTAGTAGTGTTCCTGCTTATAAAGATTTATAATGAAAAGAAGCAAGCTGAGCAGGGTAAATTACAAAATGTGAATTTTGAGGAGAAAAAGAGCACCAGAAAGTGGAATGGAATGAAATCTTGTTTTCAAGGAGATACACAGATTAAGAAATGGAATAGAGAGAGTAGTGACCTCAGGGCAAGATCCCACCCTGCTAAATTTCCAACTTGTGAAAAGGACCTAAAGAAGGGCTTTAATCCCAGCACCAGAAAAGCAGAGGCTGGTGAATCTCTGAGTTTGAGGCCAGCCTGGTCTACAGAGAAAATTTCAGGACAGCCAAGCTTAGACAATGAAAGACAAAAAGCTGGTGAAGACGTAATTGAACAAGGGGCTATGTTCTAGTCCCAACAAGCAGCAGAACTTGGCAGCTTTAGCCGTATTTCTGGATTTAGAGTTAAGAATAGAGAAAGGAGTTACGGAATAAAGCCAGAGGCCAGGCATGTGTCAGGGGTGTCTCTGAATGGAGGCCTAGTAGAGAGGCCATTGCAGGAAGCTATGAAGTTGAAATCTGGATTGCCTTAGATAACTCAAGATGTTAGAGATGCCAGAGTTGTGGGATACCTGGTGAGGAGAGCTGCTAACAGGGAGTGGAACCAGTCCAAGAGAAAGAGTGTGTTGCAGTCAACAAAGCTGAACAGAGTTGGAGATCTGAAGAGTGTTTTGATATCAGGCATGAACAGAGTTGGAGATATGAAGAGTGTTTTGGCATCAGACATGGAGATACAGAGTTTAGAGTTTGCCTAGCTGGTTTTCAGTCTTGCTTTGGTCCAATATTTTCTCATGATGCTCCCTTCCCTGTGTTTTGGAATGGTAATGTGTATCCTGTGCCATTATATGTTGAAAATGTGTGATCTGTTTTTTGATTTTTATTTTTTTATAGGTGATTACCATTAAGAGATGAATCTCAGAAGAGACTTTGAACTCTAGACTTTTTTGTTTGTTTGTTTGTTTTGTTTTTCGAGACAGGGTTTCTCTGTGTAGCTTTGCGCCTTTCCTGGAACTCATTTGGTAGCCCAGGCTGGCCTCGAACTCACAGAGATCCACCTGACTCTGCCTCCGGAGTGCTGGGATTAAAGGCGTGCGCCACCACTGCCCGGCTGAACCCTATCTAGACTTTAAAACATTGTTAAGATTGTAATAGACTATGGGGACTTTTGAAGTTGGACTAAATGCATTTTGAATTATGATATTGTTACAAGCTTATGGGGGCCAGGGAGTGAAATGTGGTAGTTTGAATGTAATTGGCCCCCATAATGTCATATGGGAATGGCATTATTAGGAGGTGTGGCTTTGTTGGAGTATGTATAGACTTAGGAAGTGTGTCATTGTGGGGGTGGGCTTTGAGGTTTCTTACGCTCAGGATACCACCCAGTGTCTCATTTTAGTTTTGTAAGTTTGATGTATTTTAAGTCAAACCCAATAAACAAGTTTGTGCAACAGTAATTTACAACCTCTTTATGCTGCTGACCATTCATATCAATAGAGTATTTGGTAGTTATACTTTAGCATAGGATGGAAGAAGTAGAGAGATAGACATCATGAATTTGAGAGATATTTAAAGACAATGTGTAAAAAAATTAATGAATTGATCATGTGATCTAAGTAAGAATGAGGAATACAAGTTCCTGGTTTATTCACATAAGTAGATGGCCATTTTAATATAGAAAATATGAGGGGCATAGGTGATACATTAAAGTTGTTGCTGTTTTAAGTCTCTTAGGATACATTAAGTTTGAAGTGTTCAGGTAGAGGTAACCAAGGGTACAGTTGAGTATTTGAATCTAAAGCCTAGAAGGAAAGTCTTAAGCAAGCAAGTCAACTTGAACATTGTGAGAATTTATGTGGAATTTAAAGCCATAGAAATGTACATACTTCCCTAAGGTATGAGTGTAGAGAGAGTGGATAAATTGGAAAGGCACCCTGAAGAATTGGCAATAATCAGCTTGTGAGAGTCTGTTGGAGAAGACTAGACCAAATAATTCAAGATAAAATGTAAAAAGCATTGTTCTCCTATGCCTAAGTTGTGCTAAATAGAGATTGTTGTGTATGAAGAATTAGTCCACTGTTCTTATTTTAAAACTAAACCTTTAACTTAAAAAGTTAAACAACTGTATTTTCAGGTAAGATACAACCAAGTATCTTACCTTTCAGGTAACCAAGTGTCTGGTTCCAGTTTGAGAAACAAGGAGAGCAGAAATATGCTATTACTTCATCAGCTACTTATGTAGTCCCGGAACCAACTCGAGCAACACCTCCAATGGACCCACGAACTTTCTCTCCCATCGAACTGGACTTGCAGTTGTGACTGTGTTTTAGCCCACATAGACTGAAATAAAAGGCTTGTACCGGGGAATCTATGAGAGCTGTGCCAGTAGGGATCTCACAGCAGGGCTTTCTGGTGACTGATGCTAGGGATACAATCAGAACTCCCACTGGAAAAAGCAAAGGTGTAGGAGCTAACCATAACCTTTAAACTGCACTTTGGGCACTACACAGGAACCAGCTAATACCAGGTGGGAATAAAACAACCAGAGTGAGGCGAAGATTGCTTCAGCTGTCCTCAGCCAACAGAGTACAGTCAAGAAAATCAGACCCAGTTGGAGCTATGAGCCCACAAAAGAAGAGCAGGACCAGTAAAAATCAATATGGAGCACATGGTGGACCAATACTCGGGAGACAAAACAGTGGATCCACCAAGGAAAAGAAAACATTTAAACGCTGATTCTATTACCTTACATCTCCACCTAGCTCTCTGTCCTCATCTACGGCTATTTCTCATCTACATAGTACAATAGGGCATTGTAGCAGGCCAACATTGTCCCCTACTGTTCATACTCTCCCCTTCCTTTTTTCTTCCTCTTTACCCATTCCCATTCCTCTTACTATTACACCCTCCAAACCCCAGAGTGATGGAGATATTTTTCTGTATGCTGTGAATGTGTTGCTCTGATTGATTGATCAATAAAATGCTGATTGACCAGTAGCCAAGCAGGAAATATAGGCAGGATAAGCAAACAAGGAGAATTCTGGGAAGAGGATGGCTGAGTTGGGAGATGCCAGCCGCAGCCAAAGGAACAACATGTCTGCAGACCGGTAAAGCCACGCAATACGTGGCAAAACATATAGATTAATAGAAATGGGTTAATTTAAGTGTAAGAGCTAGTCAGTAATAAGCCTGAGCTAATGGCCATGCACTTCATAATTAATATAAGGCTCTGTGTGTTTACTTGGGTCTGAGCGGCTGTGGGACCACGCGGGAGCCCAGGCAGGACACAGAAAAACTTTATCCTACACGAGAGGCTGACCTGATTTATGGTATCTGAATACATATATTTACCTACTACTTTTAGTCTACCATTAACCCTTACACATCCATCCCAGTTCTTCCTGTGCCTCAGTTATTGACTCTACTTATGTTTCTCTCTTCTGCTTCTCATTTAACAACCAAATACTAATTATTAGTCTCACAGTGACTGCCCACCTCTTCTTTTGCTGTCTTTTGGACATTGTTATTTCGTAACGGAGCATTGTGATGTCATAGAAGAGCACTGTGATGTCATTTTTTACAGTGTGATGTCACAATGGAACATTGTGGTGTCATAATGAAGCATTGTGATATCATAAGAGAGCATTGTGATCTCATAATGGAGCATTGTGATGTCATAGTAGAGCATTGTAATTTCATAATGGAGTATTGTGATGTCATAATAGAGTATTGTGATGTCATAACTGTCCATTGTGATGTCATAATAGAGTGTTGTGATGTCATAATAGAGCTTTCTGATGTCATAAATGAGCATTGTGATGTCATAGTAGAGCATTGTGATGTCATAATGGAGCACAGTGATGTCATAGTAGAGCATTCTGATGTCATAGTAGAGTATTGTGATGTCATAATGGAGCAGTGTGATGTCAGAATGGACCATTGTGATGTC
>LZPO01018795.1:0-13601 GCA_001675575.1 Neotoma lepida | reverse complement strand
AGTGTGTGTGTGGCACAGTGTGTGTGTGTATAGCTCAGTGTGTGTGGCAGTTCACAGGACAATTTTGTGCACTCAGCTCCTTNTTTCCATCCTGTGGTGGGTTCCAGGGATTGAACCCAGGTCTTCAAGCTTTGCACAAGAGGTTTTGCCTGTTGAGCCAGGACATAGGCAAAAAATTATGCTAAAGGTCTTGATACATGATAAATAATATACTTGTTCATAAATATAAGACAGGAAAGAGGAGAGAAAAAAGAAACAAACAGAGGTGTCAAACGTGCCAGATTTCATTAAAACGCATGTCTGCATTGAGGCTTGTTCTTCCACAGAATCCATGGGAGAGGCAGATGCAGATCCTGTCATAGTATTGGGCATGTAGCAAAAGCAAAGAGGAATGTGGGTGTGCATGACCAAAGCAATGGAAATACAAAATAAAGTTAGAATTATAATCTATTCAATAATGAACTAGATTCCCATATAGCAACATGGATAGATCTTAAAATAAAGATGTGAAAAACATAAAGAGCAGAGCACAGGTGATATCTTGAAAAGGATAATTTCAACAATTTAATAATAATATACTATTCAAATCAGATTTTATGACAGTCATCAAAGGAAAAGTATAGAGAATGGATTGTAATAAAACACATAGTTGACTAATTAATTTTAGTTTTGTGGAATCATGAAAAGAAAAGATGAGGAACCAACCCTAAAATACCAAACCAACTGATAAGAACTATTGGATTTGCAGTGATATTTTTGGCAATGATGTGAGTTANAATGTTCTTCACATTTGTAATGCTGGTGTCTCACAGAGGTAAGCACCAAGGATCACAATAATCATGCAAGTTTGGCCCACAGTCCAACAACTACACTCACAGTGATTTGATTGTTATGGAAATGAAATCTTGAGATACCACAAATAAGAAATGATAGTCAGGTGGTGGTGGCACACATGGATCTCTGTGAGCTTGAGGCCAGCTTGGACTCTGTCTCTTATACACATCTAGATGTGTATAAGAGACAGGAGGAAAGAGGAGAGGAGAGAGAAATGATGATGGACTACAGATGATTTCTATGTAATAATATGTCCCAGGTCACATTGTGGCTTTTAACGAATTTGGAGAGGATTAAGAACATACATCATTATCTTTTGAACAACTATGAAATGAAAAAAAAAAGTTTTTAAAATAGTTACAATCCACTAAATTTAAAGTTTAAATTGATCACCTATTTTATACAATAATGTTTTGATTTGAAAATGTAAAGTTCTAGTGAAATTTATAAATTTTAACAAGCAATAAATAAAAAAAAACGTATTGAGTTACACCTTCTATTTAGAAAAAAAAATCCGTATAGTATTTGGAAGAGAAATAGCCCATTGATAGCATTAATTCACATTATCCTCTATGGTGTTGGAAACCGAAAGAAAACAATTCTCCTTGCATCTTCTGTATGGCTTCTTGTCGTCACACAAACAAGGCACTGACTATGCTTGGTTACAAAGCATTCTATGATTATAGGAGACAAAGATTGGTTGTATCTTTCAGTTTTGAGAAATAGTGATAAAGTCTCCTTCCAGAGCAAAGGCTAAGCAGGCTTAGGACTTGTAAAAGTGATTCAGATTTTCTAAGCTCAGAGGTCCCCACATGTGAGGTAACTCACTGAGTGTGCAGATGCCTCTTCATCATTTTCACATCACCTGTGGCATTCAAAGCTTAAAGAACAAGCACAAGAAAATGCTGATACACAGGNTCCCGCTGTCACTCTGAATAATGAAGTGTATTGGTGCTGACCTGGGAGTCTCAATGCTTTCTCCTCCAGCACATAAACTAGCAGCCGTACTTGTGAGNTTACAAGAAGGTTAAAACTTTACACACCTCATCGTTCTTCNCATTAATCAAGAGGAAANATATATTCTCAATTCCTGTTTCACTAATCATGTGAAACTAAATAACTATATTTTACTTATGGAAGGCATCAAAAGATGCTATTCTCATTATATAAAATACCACAGAGGTTACAAAACTGCCTTCATCCTGTAATGACATCAGCTTATTAAAATACTTAAGTTGGTATAAGCTAATCAGAAGGAATATACAACAATGCATTTCATGGCATTTCTTTGTTGTACAAGACATTGCACAAGGAGATGAAGAACCAGGTAACNAATGAGAGTCACTTGCTTATGTAAAAGATCAGAGCAAGAAAAGCAAATTATGAAAATGTACAAGAAAGGTGATTTCAAAAGGCAAAGGAATTACGGAGCAGATTGCTAGGAAGATAAGGTAGTTTAATAAACAGAATTGGTCAGAATAGACCTCACTCATAATCAAATAATAGAGATATTGCCTTTCCTTCTGATGCAAAATGAAGTTATTTATATGGTAAATTTATCCTCTGCTTATATAAATAATTAACTGATGATGTATATGAGCATGATCTTCTTGTATCTGTTAATTTTTTCACAAATTTTAATTAGCTCTTTGAGAGTTTCATACAATGTGTTTTGATCATATTCACCCTCTTCTCAGATCCACTCCCCATTTCCAACACATTCAACTGTCCTATTTTTTTTTAAATCACATCATGTCCAATTTATGCCATCCTTATATGCCCTTAGATGCACAGCCTTTTCCTGGAGAATGGTCACTGGGCCTCATCCTTAAAGAAAGGAGATCTAGACTCTGCCTCTACCAGCATTGATCAGTTGCTACGGTTTCTCAGCTGCAGGAGGGACTCACGCCTGCCTCCTCTCTCTGTGCTGAGATTTTTGTCTGTCTTGATATTGTTATTGTTGTGGTTCTTCTTCTTCTTTCTTATTTGATATGGTTAATATGTAAGAGCAGCATATTTAATTGGTGAAATTAGTAAACACCTCGTTTAAGCAGCCATGGATTCTATACCAATAATTGAGGTTATTTTATCAACATGAATAAACAATTTGAGAATTTCAGAATCTTTTAAAAATGTATAATGGCTTAGTAGAGGTTCCTTACATTCCCTAACACCAAAGAGGACACTCAAGTCAACATAGAACCACTTCATATCTAGGATTGGCTGAGGGAAAACTCTGGAATCATAAAAAGAGTGATTCATCACTAAAATCCCTTTAGTATAGGCAGTCGAAAACCAGCCTAGGAAATACATTAAGACTTTATTTTCCAAAATGAAAAGATAAATAGTATAGACAANCATTTACTTTTTAAAATTGGAGCTGAAAAATGAAATGATTACAAGTGATGACTTGTTTATCATGAAGTGCTGTTGGATTTTGTCAGTGGTTTTTTCAGCATCTAATGAGATGATGTGGTTTTATTCTTTCAGTTTGTTTACATGGTGGATTACATTGACAGATTTTCATATGTTGAACCATCCCTGCATTTCTGGGATGAAGCCCACTTGATCATAGTGGATGATCTTTTTAATGTGTTCTTGGATTNGGTTTTCGAGTATTTTATTGAGTATTTTTGCATCAATNTTCAGGAGGGAAATGAGTCTGTAATTCTCTTTCTTTGTTGAGTCTGTGCGGTTTGGGTATCAGGGTAACTATGACTTCATAAACAGAATTTGGCAATGTTCCTTCTGTTTCTACTTTGTGGAATAATTTGAGGAGTACTGGTATTAGCTCTTCTTTGAAAGGCTGGTAGAATTCTTCGCTAAAACCAGATTGTCTGAATTGTTTAACTTCTGTGATCAGATCGGTGACCACCCCAATTGTCATCAGACAGCCTCCATCNGGTAACTGATGGAAGCAGATGCGGAGACCCACAGGCAAACATTAGGCCGAGGTTGAGGAAGCCTGCTGAAGACAGGGAGGAAGGATTGTAGGAGCCAGAGGGTTCAATGATATCACAAAAAATCCAAGAGAAACAACTAACCTGGCTCATAGGAACTCAATGAGTCTGAACCAACAACCAGGGAGACTGCATGGGACTAAACTAAGACCTTTACATATATGTAACAATTTTGTAGCTTGGATTAGTTGTGGGACTCCTAACAATGAGAGCAGGACCTGTCCCTAATGCTTTGGACTGCGCTTGGGAACCTATTCATACTGGATTGCCTTGCCCTGCCTTAAGACAAGGGGAGGTCCTTAGTCTTACTACAACTTGATATGCCATGCTTTGTTGATACTCATGGGAAGCTTCCTCCTTTCTGAACACAACCAAAGGAGGAGTGGATCGAGGCAGGTGGGCAGAGGGAAGGTGGGGAGTTAATGACAGGAGAAGAGAGAAGGGAAACCACTTAAAGAAAGTGATGGGGGCTGGAGAGATGGCTCAGTGGTTAAGAGAGCTGACTGATCTTCCAGAGGACCAGGGTTCAATTCCCATCACCCACATGGCAGCTCATGACTGTTTGTAATTCCAGTTCCAGGGGACCCAACACCCATGGCAAAACACTAATGCACATAAAATAAAAACAGATAAATTAAAAAAGTCGGGCGGTGGTGGCTCATTCCTTTAACCCCAGCACTCGGGAGACAGAGGCAGGCAGATCTCTGTGAGTTGGAGGCCAACCTGCTCTACAGAGCAAGTTCCAGGACAGGCTCCAAAGCTATATAGAGAAACCCTGTCTCGAAAAAAACAAAACAAAACAAAAAAAGAAGTGATGACACATATATTAAAACAGAGAAAGAAACCACTGGGAATAGAAATGAAAATCCTGGATGACATAGATATATTCTTGGGCACTAAGAGTCTGTGGGATTTTAGTAAAGAACTAGATTTGCTAAATGAAACAATAATCGTAAATGACATTAACACATTGATTAAATTATTCCAACAAAGAGAAACCTAGGGTCCTTTTACAGCTAAGGTCTTCCAAATAGTTAGGAAAAATCTAATTTCTATTATCTTCAAATACTTCTAAAAAGAAAATATGCAAAGAAACTTTGTGAATTTTTTTACTAAAGTAGCTGTTTCCTACTGAATCCAAAGACACAATAAAGCAGTGAGATATTAATATCCCTAATGGAAATAGTTTTTAAAAACCAATAAACTAGATATTAAGTCAAACATAATATTTCCATGGAAGACATACCCACAATTCACAGTAATCCCTAACTCTCCAAGGTTCCACAACACTTCCAATAATAGTTGCCTTGAATACCAAGCCTTCAAATACAGCAGACTTTTGGGAAATATATTTGTATCTTTTCATGTCACCAAATAACATCCCAATGCAACTTAAGTATGGATGGGTGCTTGTATCTATGCAAGTAAGCATGAGGTGGCTGGTCACATTGCTTCCACAGCCATGAAGCAGAGAAAGATGAATTATCACGTTCCAATAATTTTCTCCTTTGTATGCAATCTAGACCCAGAGCCTATGAAATGGTACCACGTACATTCTTGCAAATCTTTCTACCTTAGCTAAAAACCTTTTTAAACACATTCGTAGTCATACTCAGAAGTTCATTTACTAAATTATTTGAGAGTCTTTTAGTTTGCCAAACAAGATTAACTATGGGAGGAAAAGTGCACACCATGCTCAAAATATGTCAGCCATCTATGAAAACCTACAATCAATATTATCCTGAAGGGAGAAAAGCTGAAAGTCTTCTTATGGGACCTGAAACAAGGTAAGGATGTCTACTTTTCTAAAAAAAAAAATATCAAACTGGAAAGGACAANGTTGAATTGAGCAGGTTTGCCATCAGATTTGGAAAATCATACTGTGTAAGCTGGAACTGGAGACTACCATACCATATTAAATGAAATGACCCAGATGCAGTAAGACAGGGGGTATAGGTNTTCACCCATTTTCAGAAGCCTAAATACTTGATGTCACAGAGTGTGAGTGGACTGATGTTCCCTTGGCAGGGCAGAGCAGAAGGATAAGTACGCAAAAAGCACTGTGATGATAACTCCCAAATGCAGGCACACAAGGAGAAGTAATTCCACTGGTATATATCTGTCTCTTATACACATCTAGATGTGTATAAGAGACAGATATATATATATATATGTCGAAATGATTAGGAAAGTAAGTCTTTGGCAATTAGAAATGATTGATATGTGAATATGTATATGTTTACCACACTGATCCAATAATTACACATTGGATACCTGGACTAANTGTTCATATGGTACCTGTAAACATATGCAGATAATATGTGCCAATAAAGTACACTAAACAGAGTTGAGCACAAACTGGTTTCAGTTTTGCTGAATGCTCAGCCAGGTCGTAATCCACATGCCAAAAGCCTCATACTAGATTAGTTGAAAAAGTTGTTAGAATTATTAAAACAGCTTTACCACATTCTCCAACATACAGAGTGGAAGTGAACACCAGAGCTGAGACTTACGGGATGCATTTGGGTAAGAAATGTTCAGTAGCAAAAATAATATTGTTTTTCAAAAAGAAAAGTTTCAAGTCAGCTTGTATTTTCTCTGTAATTTTACTAAATTTTTCAGACATGGGATCCATTGTTCTCATGTTCATTTGTTACTTATGCAACTAATAAATACTGAAATCTATTGGAAATTGCACTGTGGATTTTATATGTCACAATAAAATTAAGTGCCTCATTATTAATATCTTATTAATAATATTGAAATTATATTTTCATTCATCAGACTAAATGAAGTACATAATTTTATTTCCTTATTCTTTACTATTATTATTATTATATATGCATACATGCATGATGTATAGTAGAAATAAGGAGACATTTTGTAGTCACTTCTCTCCACTTTATCGTAGTTTCTTGTGATTAAATTCAACTTACTAGGCTTGATTGACAAGCCCTTTTACCCATCAAACCGTCTCACTAAAACCAATCTATTATCTAAGTGAATATTTTCTGGGATTAGAGCTATGGTTCAGGAACTAAGATGATGCAAGTATTGATCTTACAGAGGACAGAAATTTTTCTCACCACCGACAAAGAACAAGTCACAATTTTCTGTAACTCCAGCTCCTTGAGATCTCACACCTCTGGCACCATCAAGCATTTGAGCTCATGTACAGCTTCATACAGATCTACAAACATATACATTATTAAAAATAAGATGAATATCCCCTATGCAATCAAACTTCTTTTACTTTCTTGGATTAATGGATAGCACTAATTATTTATTCTACTATTCAAATGAGTATCTTATAATGTCTGTCTGGAAGTAATATCCATGTCATTAACTTAATGTACATTTACTTGTTAAATTAAATCATATTATTATGACAAAATTGGATCACTGATATATATATACATATATGCTTACATTGTGTATACATACATATATATATATATATACATATACCTGAATGCATATGTGTGTGTACATATGTGTCTGTGTACCACCCTTTATTCTCGAGTAAGTAAAATACAAAATATTTAGAAAGGAGATGTGTAGATTACATCAACTGATCCTCAATTTTTCTTTCGATGAACTGTTTAGGCACTGATGATAAATATATGAACATCCTCAANACCTTATTGAATAATTCAAGGTAAGTTCCTGATATATTTGGCACTCTTGGTTACAAGTGAAATCTTCATTTACATAATCACATTCTGCCCACTTGAGCATTCTCTGCACAGTTTGCACTTTTCTATAATGTGCTTGTTCACCATCTGTCCTTGATTTTGGTCAAGAGATGCTTCATATTTTCCAGCACTTTGCATAATAATTGTACTCAGCCAAAAGTCATTTCTGTTAATACACATCTTGCTTGTGCACTGTCAATAACACACGCTGGGCATTTGCTGGCTGAAAGATGGTATTTCCTTGGAAGCTTTGCTTCTACAAATAAAACTAATCTATAGATATAAATTATACTTGAGAGTCAAAGCACATACCACTCACACATCCTCCAATTACCATGGAGGGATTGCTCATAAATGTCCATTTATATGCATGCATACACTGAAGTGTTTTGAGTTATCTGTATTTCTATTTTGAAATTAATCTTAAATTTAAAATTAAATATGAAAGTAATTTAATTTTTTCATTGTACTTTAAATATTTTCTTTATATAATTTNCTTTAAGATTATGTAATCAAGTATTATGGTATTGAGAGATTATATAAAACTTCAGTCCCAGTGACAATGTACACACTCAAGATAAACAACTTAAAGTTGTAAAGAGAGTTATTTCCTCATTATATCACCAGTTTCAATCCATATTTAGCCAGCTCCACTGCTTTGGGCCTGAGGCAGTATAGACATTTTGGTAATAGAAGCATGTGGTGGAGAGAGAGAGAGAGAGAGAGAGAGAGAGAGAGAGAGAGAGAGAGAGAGAGAGAAACTGGGTGATACAGTATAAATCTGGAGAGCAGGTCCAGCAAAGGTCTACTGCCATCAATGAAGCTGTGTCTTCAAGTTCCCATTATCTCCCAATACCCAAGTTGTGAACATATCCTTGTATGAGCCCATTGATGAAGTCAGATCCCTCATGATCCAATCAGTTTGCATCCAAACCTACAACCTCTGAGCAGGGCTACAAAGCCTGTGAGCAAAGGCTAAAGAGCCTTCAAAGTCTTGGAGAACATTTCAGATTCAAGCTAACAGCCATTCAATGGTATCAGGGAGGCTTTTCTCTTTTGGTGTTCTGAAAAGTAAGTCAAAATCTCTTTTATTAAAAAACAAAACAAAAAACATTTTATCTTAACTGAATGTTCTTAAAAGACATTCAAATTTCAGTAAGTCTGGTAGATTTTCCCTTAGGATAGGGTCTAGTTTGTTATTACACATGAATAAAATGCCAACATTTTTGTTTTGTTTTTTTTTGATGCAATAATATATGTGTATACAAACACTTAATTATGCTTAGATTTATCTACTCATGTAACCCATCCCTTACTACTAAGTCAGTTCTTTTTGGTTGTATGATTATGTGAGTTGCCAATTACAATATTAGCCAACTTAAACTTCAGAGGCCAACAGGTTTATTTAAACTTCCCCTCAACATAATAATTGGGTAAGATACATTGATTTTATACTTGTTCCTAGTCATTCTTGATAAATCCTTAAGTACATTGATAATTTTCATTTTTGCATGCTGATATTGAGCTCCAAGCTCAGCAGAGGTTAATCATAATGCTTATCAAAACAATCCAGGGTGTCTAGCAATAGTCAAGGAAACAAAATAATTTATAGGCCAAAGAAAAACTATACAGTGAAAACCTGGTTTAACTACCTACACTGTAACTTCCACACTATATGCAAATCCTTTAGTGTTGTATAATGCTAAATCTGTCTAAGCCTTTATTTCTATTAATTGAGAAACTTAATTAGAATGTTCCACCTCCTTCTGTTATANAGAATGTATATTCAAGGAGATTAACTTAGCCCATGGTAGAATGAGCTGTCACTAAAGCATAGCAGTGGTTATTTTAATGTAAGATTAAATTATGATCAAAGAAGCAGTTATTCAAATAGATACCAAAATAGAAAAATTTGTCATTCTCTCTGATTTTAATGTTTAATTTATTATAATTTCCTGGAATCTCATAGGGATTATTTCTATTTTAATAATCTTCTAAAGTTCTGTTTCTGCATGTGCTTTTTATCAGAAGGGAAATGATCCTAGTGGAAAAGAACAAATATTAGCTAACACACTGCATTGCTGTTCTGTTCGCAGCATTTGCTTTAAGCAATCTCTTCCTATTTAATATTTATTATAGGCAATGCTACATATTGCCTTTCAGGAATGCTTCAATAAAACTGAGAATATGTAAACAAATATGTGAGTCCCAAAGGCTAATATATTTAGTTATCATGTTTTCTGTGTTCTCTCTATTAACTCATACATGCTTATTTTACAGTTTAAAATTATATAATAAGGGTAATATAGACATAAGTAATTCATATTTATAATATCAGTACCCAGAGTACAATAATGCTAACATCTTATAGCATATGCTATGTTTAGAATGTTTAGTATCAACATTATATTAAATATAATTTTGTATTTAACTTAGCCTGAAGTTGGACTCCAACTTTCCAAGAGATAGTGTTTTCAAGCAAGGTAAAATTTGCTGAAAACATAGAAGCACAGACTTCTATGGGTTTATTAAATAAAGGTCCAGTTTGCCTTCTGTGATGTTCTCTTCTAATAAGACAAATGAGTTGCAAATAAAAACAGTCACTGAACACATAGAAAAGACAGTTGTCAAGCCTAGAAGTTCTGAATCCTGGAAAATTTATTTACATATGCATATATATCATATTCATAAATACACTCACATCTATATATAATAACTGTCTTACACTAACAAGAAAAACAGCCAATGTCCCCACACATGATAGCCAAACACTATACCAGCCTGAGTCTTGAGTTGTTATTTCTCTCGATATTACTTTTACTTGTGGTAAAGTATTACTGTCCACATCTTATTTACAACTCAATCCTCACTGAAAGTTATGTGTTGAGGATTTTATCATCAATGAAAAACTGTTCTTTGTCTAATAATGTTAATCAGAGCATCATTTTTAACTTATCATGTTCTTTGAGTAAATATTATGGCTTCCAGTTTGGGGTTTCTATGAGATTCCCGTGTGAGCACCTGAGTGTTTGTGTCTATATGTGTTTCTTGTGCTTTTCCTTTGACTCCTATTTGGTTGTTTTGTCCTAGTCTGGTTACTTTTTTTATCTTATTGTATTTTATTATTATTTTCAGATGCTTATTTATTTTCTTTTTTATTTTCTAAAAAGAGTCAGAAAGAGTGTGGATTTGGTTGGGAAGGCAGGTGGGGAGGAACTGGGAGGAGTAGAGGAAGGGAAAACCATAATCAGGATATACTGTATGAAAAATATACATTTTCAATAAAAGAAAAAGGAAAGACAAAGATTCTGGGCAACCACTGAGTATGAGAGCCCCAGTATCATCAATGGGTTGCTGCTGCATTAAGTAATCCACTTTGAAATGGGTTACTGGGAATTAGCAGAAACTGTAGGAAGAGGAGCTTCACTGGAAGAAGTAGGTCATAAAGAAAATACTGTTCATATTGGTCATAAAGAAAATATGTTTTGTCTTTGACCATGACAAAACCTAAACATATTCTCTAGTAAGTTGATTCTTTCAGGTATTTATTTCATATAATGGGAAAGCTAATTAACATACTACACAGGAATAAATGTGTTTGTCCAGGTATTGGCACAAGAATAAAGATGTTTTACTATTGCAATCTCAAAGAATGTGCCTGAGTGTTTCAAGTTGTGTTAATTGTGGTCAGTGGGTCCTCAGACTCCTTGTCTTCAGGCTCAGCTGTACCTGTTATTTGCTGTGTCAGGTTTGGCATGGAGATACTGTGAACTGACTTGTAGTCCTTATAAGTGTGACTCCCTCTGTGGTGGCTACTGTTGTAATTGTCAACTTGATAAAAAGCTAGGCTCTGTGAGAAAGATCTCAACCAATATGATACTGTCTCGATCAGGTTGGACTATGGGCACTTCTGTGGGCACATCTGTTGAGTGTTTTTCTTGGTTATGTCAATTAGTGTGGAAAGAACAAGTTTACTGTGGTAGCACCATTCATTGGGTTTGGTTTTTGGATTGTGTAAGGTGGAGAAAATCAACAGAGTAACAAGAATACATACATTTATCTCTCTCTGCTTTTGGCTGTAGATGTTACTCTCTATCTGGTTATGTCCCTACGATCTTGACTTCCTTGCTATAATGGATTGTAACCTTGGATTGTGAGCTAAAATGAACTTTTTCTCCCCTAAGTTGCTTTCCCACAGGGCATGCTATCATAGCAACAGAAATGAAACTAAAACACCNTTCCTGGTGTTTCCCATCATGAACAATGGAAGTCTCTTGAGAGCAGACTGCAAAAGTCTGTGATTTTCTTCTCCTTCAACACTATAGCAGAGCAAGTCTAGTAGCTGGCTAGGGATTCCATAGAAGATGACTGCTTTTTTCCAGCTACTAATGTTAGATGAAATGCATGGTCTAAACTTCGGAAATGGCACAAACATTTTTTTCTGTGGGCAACTGCAATTTTGTTTGTAAGTCTGTGTTACAGTACTCAGTTGGCATCTCAACATTTATACTTCTTCTGTTAACTATTCCCATTACCTGCATCAAATTCCCCATATTTTGGGTACTCATGTGATAGGGACTGTATCAGCAAAGTCCCTCTCTGCATGCTACTTCTACATAGGCACACTTTCTGATGGTTCAACACCATTCCTTAAATCTTCAATCAGGCTATATGCTCTCTTAATTTTGATTATGCCTTTAATACTCCAGTAATTGAGCAAATTTGTAAAATGTACCTAGCTAAATGAAATAGTTTAAAGGGTTTACAATCTAAAGAAAGGACTGTGAATGTGATCTTTTAAATTGTTGAGCAATTTGCTTATTACACCGAAAATAAATAGCATCACAGAATAGCTGTTTTCTTCAAAGTTGTTCTATAGTCATATACATTTTTTTAAAGGAAAGGAGTAAAATGGCTTTCTATTTTAAGTTGTTACTCTGTTTGGGGGAACAGTCATACTATAGTTTCTAAGTATGGACTAAGCTCCTACATAAACATTCTTTTTGGAAGCATCACATACTAAATAGTTTCTTCCTTTGCACAGATACACAAAAGAAAAACGTAAGATGTGATAAATTACGTACCACATCTCTCTGCAAATGATAAATCAGCTAAAAGCGTGAAAATGGCTTTTTACTTGAAAACAAGAAATGAAATGGTTTCCTGACAATACAGCGCTGTGTATTTGAAAACAGAGGTGAAGCTTTTGAAACATTACTTATTTGCCACAGCAACTGCAAATCTCAGGAGAACAATCTCGAGGCTAACAATCCAGGAACAAAGAGGCTTAAAGTTTACATCTTGGTTTCAGTCAGTAAATCCCAGGATAATCTACATTGTCTCTTAGCCATTCAGAAAAGCACTCCTTTATTTACATAGATGCCAGTTGATAGTATTCAAACACTTCAAGTCTTAATGCCCTTGATAATATTGACAACATAATTTTCAGTTATCTCCCAGGACTACCTTTTCTAACAGACAATAGAGTGCTTTGCATTTTAACCATGAGATCACACTGTCTGCTTCTATAATGGTTATATTTACACAAACAGCAATGCTACTTGCATAGCTTAATTTAATTTCAGAATTTACAATTATTCTTAATGTCTTTTAAAATATTCACATACTTACAAGCCCATATATATCCACTTAGCTTCAAAATGGATATGACATTAAAATAAGGACCTGAAGGATAAGATTAGTAGTGAGGAAGACATTATAATGCATTGCCATTAGCTGCTTCATTTCATCATATTTGTTTTTTACTGGCTATGTTACTTCAAAAGAAGATCAGTTTATATAGATTAGTTATACAATAATTAAATGTGCTTTCCTTTCATTGACCATTTGAAAATATAATGTATGTAATGTCAGGACCGGAACTGTAGATTTTCACAAATGTGACCCTGTGTTGTGATTAGGATACAAAGAATTTCAGACCTCCTGTATGCTACCCCAGCAATATATCCACAAATTTTATATTATTAAAGGATAAATAATTTTGATATTGTAAAATTACTATCAGTTAACCATAACACAGGGATATAACCTTTGTTTATTTGTGTGGGATATATAATAGTACACCAGACCACAAGAGAGATTTATTTTTTTT
>LZPO01018794.1:10336-20617 GCA_001675575.1 Neotoma lepida | reverse complement strand
AGAATGGGGATGGTTTTGCTTTAGAACTGCTATGAAAAATAAGTAATAAATATGGACAGACACCTTGTATTATCTAGAATGGTAACTGAAATTATCATAAATAAAATTTTCCTTCTAGAGAACTTCAAATCCCGAGGCTTCATGTAGCATTCCCATTATATAAACATTTGAAACATCTGTAACATAAAACAGTATCAGCACAAACACCATTCTAGGGCTTGAAGAGATGGCTCAGCAGGTAAAGTGCTGGCTGGACAAGCTTGAGAACCTGAGTTAGAATTCTCAGAACACACACAGAGCCAGACGTGGTAATTCATGCACCAGTGATCCCAGACCTCCTGTGGTGAAGTGGGAGATGGCGACAATTGAATCCCGAGGAGCTGGTAAGTCAGCTAGCCTAGAGTATACAGCAGCTGAATATACTAGATCCTGTCTCAAACAATGCAAAAGCTATAGTGCTGGTACTCAGACTTGTCACTGACCAGCATACACATGCTACACTCACAGATGCAAACACATGCACAAACAATAGCATTTCTGATCAATTCAGAACAACAGATATCAGAACACAATTAATCGACATACTAGCGACTGGGCTGAAGTTTAGGAATCAGTTCTGAGGATGGGGGTTTTCTGTCACTCACCCCAGTTTTGTGCACATTTCAGATCCTGGGCTCTGCAGCCTTCTTTATGGTCATGGCCTACAAGGATGTTGTCTTCTGAGAAAATGCCAGATGTACAGATGTCTCAGTCCTGAGGTAAAATGTTAGTCCTAGCATATATCATCTTTGTGGTGTCATGTTGACACCTATTGATGATGTTCATGACTTTTTATGCCTCTATTTCATTGTTTGTTTTCAATAAAAACATGAGCAAAAAGCCCTCAGACTAATGAATTCAGACATTTTAGACACAGCCTTACTTCCCTTCCATGAGACCAGGAGCAGGGACATTTCTGGTTGCAGACATATGTGGCACAGACATGAGATCACACTCTGGGCTTAATAGGAGAACATAACAATCTACTCATTGTTTACACTTTAACCCACGGGGCAGCTGGGAATCACATCCAGCCATATGCAGTGCTGAACAAGTGGTCATGACTTCATTAAAGCCAAGCCTTAATGCATACAGCTTGGACGATGTGCTGAGGGGCAGGATTCTTGCCCTGGGCTGCTCTGAGTCTAGCCAAAGGGCCCAGGCAGTTGTTGCAAATGTCCTCTGGGATTAGACTGCTCTCTTTGCCAGGATTTCATCTGCCATCCTTCCCTCTTCCCAGTTCTCCCACACAGTGTTTAATCAGCTGCTAGGATGGCTAGAGAGGTCTCTCCATTCTTCCCTCCTGACATCCTGCAAAGGGAGCCAATTATAAAATGATCTACATACAATTGCATCAACCTACACATATAGAAGTGCTTTTGTGTCGTAAAGAATGAATTCGAGTAGAGAAAGAAATGAAAGGGATTTCTTACTTAATCTTTCCAAGTCTATGACAGGTATAGGGAATATTATATCCAATTTACAGACAAGAGACTGATATTGAGAAGGAACATTGCAGGCAAATTGCAAGACGAAGATTTATATATGGGTCTAAATTTGCTGTTTTTATTATTCAGTGGCTCAGAGAACAAATTACTTCATAAGCTGCGGCCTATCACAGTCCCTTTCTACATGGGGCTCGGTACAAATTGACCAGGAAAATGTGCTCCTCCAGATGAATCACTGTTTAACAGGGCAGGGGTTCTTTTGTACAACAAGTTCTCCATCTGGGTTTTGTTGCTATTGCTTTGGTTTTGGTGTTTGTTAGTTTGTAATGCTAGGGCTTAAACACAGGCAAGTGCTCTACCTCTGAGCTACATCCACAGCCCTGCTTCTTCCATTTCTCTTTCACACCTAACCCACTATCAAGATAAAATATAACAAAAGTAAAAAATTTTCAGGACAAGTGTGAGAGGATAGACCATGAAAACACTTCCAATCCTTCATCAAAGTAAATGAGCCCTCTTAGACCTTCTTAGAGCCTTGGGCAGGAGTTAAACATTCAAGCAGGCCATAGTGGTTCATGTCTATAACCCCAGCATTGGAAGGCTGAGGCAAGAGGATTACCACAAATTAAGGCTACCTGCATTACATAGTGAGACTTTGTCTCAAAATAAATAAATAAACAAATAAATAAATACAAGTTCTTAGTAGGATGCCTACCATCAGATGGCTACTAGAATAAATCATCTTTCACAGTAAGGTTTCTCAGATGTAAGAGAAGGGAACTCTGGATTTGTGATCTGTTTCCTCAGGTATTAGCGTGCACTATGGGCACTTCTGAGGCACACTTTAAATCTAGGCATTCTGCTTCGGGTTTTGCTTTTTTATTTTGTCTCTGAAACAGGAGTAAAATTTATTTCAACTGCATTTTTTTTTTTGCTAGAATTTTCACTTTCAGGATAATTATACCTCTGGGTCTCCATTGGACCCAAGATAGAACTAGGAAAACACCATGTTCTGAATGTGCTCACTCTTGCACTATGTGAGGATCGTGGTTCTCAATGAGAGACAGTCCTTCTTCTCAGAAACCTCGTGATGTCACTGGTGCCCAAGTTGTCCACAAAGTTATAATACGGGATGCAGCCACATTTCTCCTTGAGGCTTCCAGGGAGGAGGGGGGAGACAGGCAGGGTGTGCTTGCTCTCACAGATGGAATCCAGGTCTGACTATGTGTTATACACACATAGCATTTGTATACATGTGTATGTATAGGCGTACATGTACATTCCTGAGATATGTCTACAAAAGCAGAGAGCAGAAGAGGAACTATTTGGAGGGGTGAGGGAACCAACAAGAAGGGAAGGGGAGTACAGAGGGCAGTGACTGACTATAGGCAAAGTGCAATGATATACATATCTGAATGTATCACAGTGAAATCTGATATTATGTATGCTAAATTTAAAAATAACTAAAAATTCTTCATGGTGAGTTACACATTTCTACTTATTCTGGTTTCTGTTACTTCACTCATTGGACTCCAGTCACTCTGTCCCTCACCCCTGTTCTGGAATATGCTGGGCTCACTTCCTCCCCTCCTGGGGTAGGGGGTCTTTGCACTGGAAGCTCCCTCTACCTGGAATTCTGTTCCCCAGATACCTAAACACTTTCTTTCTCTGTCTCCATTTCTTGTTTTTATTCTGCCCCAAAGAATTTCACTTCTAACTCAGAAGGTATTACTTTACTTGCTGGGGTTGCCTTTCTGTTACTGCCTGTTTCTCTCTCCTAGAATGTAAGCTCCTGAGGGCTGGGTTTTCTCTTTTGCTCCCAGATGTGTCATGGTGAACACCTAGTATGTGATCGGTGAACACCTGTTAGGAAACCCTAACTTCCAAAGAATGAGTGGATATATGCACAGATGGAAATAATGTGCAGCACACACCATAAATTCATCTACACATGGTCTTGACTTCATTCTGAGGAGTGAAGCTTTATTATAAACTCCACTACAGACCAGCATTACACATTCCTTCCTACCAAAATCTCACATTTACAATCTGACATGATTGAGCCTCTCTAGCATCGTGTTCAAAACAAGCTGCCTGCCCTGACTCATTCTTACCCTGTTAGTTTTGTGGTCCCAGGCAAGTTACTTGATCTCTGTACTTCATANTCTTTATCATAAAATCAACATAATAAAACATAGCTCATGCAAATTACATAAGAGATTACTATGCAACATACCTACAAGTCTTCAGCACAGTATCTTGCCCACAGATAATAATGGATCTCAACTATCATTATTATAAAAATATTTGTTAAATGACATGAAACTCCAAATTCAGTATTTTACACTACTTTAACTGGTTTATATTGCTTCCTTGATTAGCCTATATTAAAAACTTACTAAAGATAAGAATCTCTTTAATTTAATAATATTTGATTGAATAGTTGATTGACCTGTGTTGTTTGTGTGGTGTGTATGTGTGTGCATAAATGTGTGTACCTGTTCTTCTGTGCAGGTGCATGAGGAAGTCAGAGGACTACCTCTGCTGTGATTCCTCAGGTATTACTGACCTTTTTTTAACANTTTATTTATTTAGTGTGTGTGTTCAGATGCTTGTAGCACAGCACAAATATGGTGGAGGACAACATCAATGTGGAGTCTATCCTTCAACTATGTACATCCTAGGAATCAATCAAGTCATNAGGTTTGGTAACATTGAACTATCTCATTACCTGACTTTTGCTTTTTAAAATAGACTTTCTGACTGGCCTACAACCTCAAATAGGCTAGGCTGTCCAACCAGCCCAGAGATCCACCTGTCTCAGCCTTTCCAACCTGGGATTGCAAACAGTGCCACCATGCCTGACTTTGTTTTGGTTTGTTTTTTGTTTTGGTTTGGTTTGGTTTGGTTTGGTTTTTGGTCTTTTTTTTTTTAAACATGGGTTCTGAAAATTAATCAGGTTTCCATGCTTACATGGCAAGCATTTTGCCAACAGATCTATCCCTCAGCCCCCAATCTATATTATTAAATCTAGTAAAGATACAGATTGTAATTCCAGACTACTCAAAATGACCATAATAAATAACACAGGACTTCAGAAAAAGCAAGTTTATAAGTCCAGTAAAAGGAGTGGAAGATCTTTTTAATTAAAAAATTAATTAATTAATTAATTAATTAATTAAAAAATAAGTCCAGTTCCTTTATCTAATTACACCATGTAGGGCACTAAACTATATCAAAGTATATTAAAGATTGTTCTAAAATTATATAACAGTGTGTGTTTTCTAGGAGAGAAGAAATAACCATAAATGAATGGCATAGGAAGAAAGAAGCAAAAAGAACGGGCAAGTGGAGTCAGATGGCAGACTTTTCAACTGAAGAACCAACCAATCAGAACCAGCAGCTTTGTACGGAAGAAGAAGAAAGCATTAGCAAAGACTTGGACTGACAGCTAAGAGTAAACTCTGTTAGAAAGACTACTTCTCCAAAGATCACTGAAAGATAAGCCCAGTACAGAGAAACAGTGGCTGGCTCCAAGGAAGCAGCAGTGAGTCCTGTTCACAGGGAGCTGGGCACTGCACTCTCAAAGAAGGACAAGTGTAGATAGAGGANAATGACAGGACAGTTAAGCATTCCTCAGCTGCTTTGAAATGGTGATTTCAAAAAAAGGACTGTTCAGCTTAGATTAGTAGTAAATAGGATATCACCTGCCAAACACCTAGATAGAATAATTCAGATTCTAACATTCCCTTACCATGACCCCTGCCCATAACTCTGAAGATATTTCATTATATACTTCACTTGGTGCTATAAAAACTCCCATTACTATTGTGAATGACATTTGGAATTTGCCATACTGATATATATGACATAAACACTTTTTTAAAACTCCNCACAAATGTAGTTCATAGTGGGGGGTGGCAGGATGACAGTGTGCAGAGTGCTATTAATAGCAATATAACATCATGTGTGCCACCTACAAACACCAGTACACAAAAGTACAATCTCATCACAAAACATTAGCAATGACACCAAACATTTGAGCTATATGGCTAACCTAGTCTCTGTATTCAGCGACAGTCACCAAGGACAAGTCGTGATACTCACTTCCATATACAAAGCAATGGGTTTTAGACAGGGATCCAAAATAGAGACTTCCTACTCCTCCTCTCAAGCTTTGTTCTTACCCCTTGGGTCTAACTTTCTCCTCTGTGTTATTCTCTCACTCTCATATAAATTAAGAATCCACTTAAGTAACTCTTGTCATCTGTAAATTTCTCTTCCTGCTAGGGAATAGTGAACCTTACAAGTAATTATGCGTCTTTGCACCTTTAATTGATGAGTTTCTACCATTTCCAGAGGCACAATGCCATCCAGTAACTAACCAATTTTTACCACAAGAGTTTGTGGTTGTATGGTTTAAATGTGCTTAATTCTGAAATTTTTAAATCCAATGGTATACAATAAATATAGTAAATAAACACATATGTACCAACAGGGAGATGGCTCAGCAGATTAAGGTACTTCCTCTCAAGCCAGACAACATGGGTTCTATCCNGTTGTGGAAAGAGAGAACTGATAACTTCTGCAAGTTGTTCTCTGACTACACACACACACACCCATACCCCCCCCACACACACACACACTTACTTTTTTAAACTATGTAACATCCTAGGTACTATAATCTAATAATTGTGCCGGAAAGAAGGAAGGGGGAAGGGGAAGAAGGGAGGAAGAAGAAGAAAAGAGAAAAGGAAGAGGGTAAGGAAAGGCAGCGGGAAAGTGGAAGAGAGCAGGAGAAAGGGAAGGTAACTAAGGGAAAGGAATAAAGAAGGGGTAAGAAGGGAAAGGAAAGAAAAGAAAGAAAGAGAGCAAAGAAAGGAGGGGGAAGGCAGGGGAGGGGTAAAGGGAAAGAGAGAAATAGAGGGGAGGGGAGGGATGAGTGTGGGAGGAAAGGGAGGGGAGGAGAAAGAAGGGGAAGGTACTCACCTTGACGACTAATGTAGAAACCACTAATGTCTTCGATCCATGTTTAACTCACTCAGCTCTCCAAGCATTTATTCCCAAATCCTGTCACAACACTCCACTGTGTCACACTAGCTTAGACGACAGAAAGCCAGCTCTTTTNCTCNGAGCTCTTCGTGGGCCTCTTCATCCTTCAGTGTCTCAAGACTGCTANCCAAACATCTGAGACCTAACACTTACAAAACGTTGAAATCCCACAGAAGTCTACCAAGAACACAGGAAACCTATTCAACAGCTACATCATGAGGGACTTGGTCTGACTTCTCATTCCTTAGCATCTTTACTTCCAACAGCAGGAGCTCTGTCTTATTCCTTATAGGAACTGTCCCCTATTCCCAGGTCTGCAGCTTTCTTTTCTAAAACTTTTTCAGTCTTAGTGGTTTGTCAGATAAAATTATGACTATGTGTGTCAAACTAATTTTAAAAATTAACTTTTTAGCAACGCAATATATGGTACTTCAAATAACCTGTGGGATATATTTTTAAAAAGAAAAATTATAATTCAGTATTAATGTCCTTATATTTTTTCATACCCAGCACTTTGACTTATTTCTCAGCCTCTGCTTAAATGTGTCACAATGTGATTCAAATACTTTATAAGGTTATAATGTGGGGATCAAGAGAAAAAATAGCTCAGCAGTTAAGAGCACTTGCTGCTCCTGCAGAGGACCTGGGTTCAGGTCCCAGCACCCACATGGTGGCTCACAACAGCCTGTAACTCCAGTCTCAAGGGATCTGACACCCATTCCTGGCATCCACAGGCAACTGTAGGTACATGACACACATATGTATATGCAGCCAAACATTCATATACATTAAATACAAATAAATTAACCTTTTAAAATTCAATTTTAAAGACAGATGAGGAGATAATATTTGTGTAACATGAAACAAACAAACAAACCCTATGTGGTGAAACAGTGATTCAATCTCAAAATTCAAGAAACAGCAGACTAAAACTGTGTTTGGGGGTCAACAGAGAAGTACGGAGAAAGAGAGGGAAGAGGTACCATCTGTATTATAATTTTTCTGATCGTATCTCTCTCCTCTCCTCCATACTTCTCTCCACACTCTACTTTTGTAATGACTGCTATTTGTCACTTGTGTATCATTGGTTTGAGGAAAGGAGACAATCATGGTCAAACATATAGGGTGAGTGTGGCATGCTAACACACATCTATAGGATGAGTGTGGCACGCTAACACACATCTATAGGATGAGTGTGGCACGCTAACACACATCTACAGTCCCAGGACCTGAGAAGATGCAGCAGAGGGATCACAAGTTCAAGGCAGCCTAGGCTACATTAATTTAAAAAAAAAAAAGATTATAGGCTAAAAGTCAGTCAGTGCAACATCATGACTAACATGAGGTTTTAAGAGTGAAGTCTGAAAACATATTTGGCACTTCAAATAACTACTGCTATCATTAGCTTTCAATGAGAAAAATATCTACCAATTATTTGAAAAACAAACCTCAAATTTATATGAAAAAGAAACCTATTAGTAATAAACACCTCTCAAAACCTCTTCAGACTTTGCTTGTTCACACCAATGAACACTCTGGCTCCCCACACATGCAGAACTTACACAAATCACCAGACAGTTTTCATCAAAACTTATCTCACGAAAGTAGAAAGGACACTATAAGAGGGGAGAAAGAACTCAAAAGAAGGGGGAGGAGGCTTCAGAACAGATGTGCAATAAAAGCAGAAGGCAGAGATATTTGGGGGAAAGGGACACAGCGGAGGGAGGGAGGAGAGAAACGCCATACGCAAACAACATTTGCTCTTATCAGAAGACCACAAGCGTCTCCATAAGTATAAAACAATTTAAGACAGGGAAAAATTGCCCCTAGAAGACCTGATCCTAAAATAACAATTGTTGGGGTTCTTGGTTACTGTCCTTATCTGCTGTAGTGCACACGTGACTCCACCCAAGTGCTCGGGCACCCTGCTCCACTGGCTCTTTCAGGGCTGGAGCAAGGGAGTCAGGGTTTCACTGTCCATGTGGCAAGTTCAACATGCTGTTTATCTCCTCCACACATTCTAAAAGTAAAAATATTTCTTTTCCACACAACATCAATTCCAAACTCTTTAGAGTGGCCTGCTGCTTATGAGAGACAGAGAAGAGGACGACTGAAGCCCCTTGGTTTCCAACTGTTGGTAAGAGTCTAAATCTGCACACCCGCTCAGGGAGTCAGCTCCATAGCCCATATCAAAATCTAGGCTCTGTCTAGAAATCTAGAACTCATGCCCTCAAGAGACCCTTCACCCCATCCTACAGGAGGGAACTAGATCTGAGATGTCAAAGAATTCATTTTAATTTAAATTAAAAGATTACCATCAGCTTGTTTTATAAATTTAATATAATTCTATTAAAATTGCAAATCTAGGCAAATTTTTTAAAGGGAACCAGAAGAAGACATTTAATAAAATGACCCAGATGCAGATGCAGGAATGTAGCCCAGTGGTTTAGTGGATTCTCAGTACACATGAAGCCCTAGGTTGAGTCTCCAGTACTGAAAAATTATAAATAATGGTAATTCAGTTCAAATAATATGAAATCTCATTAATTAAATTTTGTCAAAAGAATAGGCATATTAAACAAAATAAATTGAAAACTAGATCCAAATGTCTCTAAGAACTTCATAGTAATTGTAACATTAAAAGATGGATTATGCTAGCCATGATGGTGCATGCTTTTAATCCCAGCGCTCAGGAGGATCTCTATGAGTTCAAGGTCAGCCTGGCCCACATAGTGAGTTTCAAGCCAGACAGGGTATATAGGGAGACCCTGTCTCAAAAAGGGGTGCGGGAATTGTAGGAATAATATGGTTGGAACACTTAGTTCTAGCTTGGCAAAGATGTATGCACTACAGTCCAGATATTCAGAAGGCTGCCATGAGAGTGTCATCCCTTTAGCCCAGGGATCCCAGGCTGTCTGGAAATACAGTGAGCCCTGCCTCTAAAAGAAAGACTCGAAATCAGAAAAGTCCTCATCATCTATGACAAAGGGTTAAGATTTTCAACATATAAATATCTCTTAAAAAAATATCCAATATCCATTTGAATAACATATTTCTTTGTGTTTAGCTGTCCAAAATATTTATATACATATGTATATATATGTATTTATTCATTTGATCTTTGCAACAATCTGATGACATACAGTTAGGAGCAAGAAGTGTATTTTTTAAAAGAAAGACATGCAGACAGTACAAAAAAATGAAGAAATATTCCATTTAACTACTAATCAAATAAATATAAATTATACTAAAAGCAAGCTGTCATTTTCTGCGTGTCACACTGACCGTGGTTAAAACCAATGACAGTGTGTTGGTAGAGGTGTGGTAAAGTGATCTCACACACTAGGGTTATGAACTGACTGAGCCTTTCTGGAGGCCGTTTTGGCAGTATGTGTCAAACATCTTTAGAGAGGATCAGTCCGAAATGCATTTCTGGGAATTTAAACTGAAGAAATAGTTGCAGATACGAGCAAAGACTGAGCTGTAGTGGGGCTTAACAAGANGCTGCTAATAACATCAGGAAATTGGAAGTAACCATAACTATAGCTATCAGCCAACCTGTGCAATGTCCACAATAGGATGTAGGAAATTATGAAAAACAATCAAGTAGGGCTGGTGAGAAGGCTCACACTTGCCAACTGAGCCTACGGACGTGAGCTCAATCCCCTGAACCCACAAGGTAGAAGGAGAGAACCAGTTTCCTGCAGGTTGTCCTCTGACCTCCACACATGTATACACACAC
>LZPO01018793.1:5142-20647 GCA_001675575.1 Neotoma lepida | reverse complement strand
TAATTATATCATTTTCCTCTTCCCTTTCCTCCCCCAATCCCTCCCATATGCTCTCCCTCTGATCCTTCCCATGCACACTGTCTACCTCTCTCTAATTCATGACCTCTTTTTCTATTATTATTATTATTATTATTATTATTATTATTATTATTATACTCACATATGCATAAATATATGAATACAAAGTGCTGAGTCCATTTTGTGTTGCTTATATGTACATAATTTCAGGACTCTCACTTAGTTATTGCATAACCAATTTGAGGGCTCAACCTCATACTTGGAAAAGACTTATTCTCTCTCTCCAAGGAGTTATTAGTTTCCTGTAGTTCATTGTCTAGGGGTAGTGACCCATGAGATTTCCTCTCATCTATTGTCATTGTCATTTTTCAGCTCTTCATTAAAATATATATATATGGCAATTGGTTGCAAGTGTTTCTGTATACAGAGTCCAGAAGAGAGGTCAGCTGTCCTGGAACTGAAGTTATGAACAGTGATGAGCCTCCATGTGGGTGCTGGAAATTGAGTCACTAACCTCTGGAAGAAGAACCAGTGCTCTTGACTACTGAGCCATGTCTCCAATGAGGTCTCCACATTGAAAAAAAAAGAATTTAAGTGCAAATTTTGAACTTACTAAAGAAAACACAGGAATATTTTATTAAGATACAAAAAAAATACAAGCAACTTTACAGCAAAGTTTCAATAGTCAGGAAACAGGAATCTGTGTTCTGTGCATCCCTGTTTAAATAATCTAGGAGTTAGTTCCTAGCATCATTCTGTGAAACTTCCTCACATTCTGTGAAACTCACCTACAATTTTTGNGCTGTTGACAGCTTTGTCAAGGTAGCATGGATTTGAAGAAGCTTCAGAGTTACACTGAAGAATAAAACACATTAGTCTGTCTTGTTCTGTTTCCTTTTCTGTATTAAATACATAAGTACTTTTCAATTCCACCCAATGTTTAAATGAGCCCTAGATTCCAACACAGGGAAACCTACATATAGTTATATTTTTGAAATGAATAAATAAGAACTTAAATCTGATCAAGGGAATTTTATTTTTCTCTTGAGCATATCTTGAGTAAAACTTACAGTTAAAAAAATTCTGTAAACCTATCTATACTCATGATTTCAGGAAAAACATCTTACATAAGCAATTGCTGAATGCCTGAATGTGTATATATTTAATAACATTTATGTAACCATGTTAGGCTAAATAATTATTGACACAAAAAACCCTGAAAAACTGTTGACCTTTGATCTTTCTATATTGTAAATATGACTCATATTCTTTCTAGGAGGAGGCCTGTTGCTGGTATTAGCCTCCCAAGAATATTCTCAGCTGAACCTATGGACCCTGACTGTTTAATACATTTCACCAAGAGAAGAACATTTTTAACCATCCTACTTGGACTAGACAGCTACCTATGTATTTTCTTGTGTTTGTGTGTGTATAGTATGTGTTCATTTGTATATGCATGTATATGAAAGTGTAGAGGCCCAGGGTTGGCATTCAGAGTATTCCTTGATCTCTATCCACCTCAGTCATTGAGTCTGGTTCTTTTATTTCAACCCAGGGCTTTCTAATACAACCAGTCTAACTACCCAGATTCTTCTGGTGATCTTATCTCCACATTCCAAGGCTGTAATTACAGGCAGAACAGACACCTTCCCAGAATTTACTAAGATTCTGAGGATCCCATTCTCACAGGTGCAGTGAACAATTCAAACACTGAACCATATACTGAGCCTTCAATAAATGGTTTTTTGATATCTATCAAACAATTGCCAACTCAGTATTCTAGAAGCCAAGAATATAGTTGAATTTTAAAAGTTTTCTAAATTGTTACAGTAACATTAAATACTATAGTGTACTATAATACTGTTGAATTGTTGGCCATCATCACTGTCTGTGTACTGTCTTAGAAAAAATATTTGCCTAATATTTTGATTTATTACTTCTGGCTATGCCCAAATACCTGAAGCTAGACACATGAAGAAAAGAGGTTCATTTGGACCATAGCCTTGGAAGCTGAAAGTCCAAGGGCAAGCAGTTCATTGTTTCAGCTCTGGTGAGGGCTTTCCAACCTAGTGACAGCATGGTAAAGAAGCAGGAAGGAAAATGATAGCACACAGACAGGGGACGAGTGTGTGGAGTGGTATCACTTTATAACAACACTGTCTTGTGAGAACTCATCCGCTCCACAGGACCAGCATCAATCTATTCCCAGGGCCTCTGTAGACCTAATTACCTAACACTGTGCCCATCTCTTAGGAGTTGCACCACACTAACGCTTCCACACTGAGGACCAAACCTCTGATGTATGAATCTTATGGGGACAAATTACATGCGAACTAATTCCCACCTGCCACAGACTCAGCTTGGGGAGTTCCTGCATATAAAGTTGCTGTTATTGTTATTTCTGAGTCCACAACTTCTATTAGGTTCACACTTGGTGCATTATGTGTTGAAGGTTTTTACCAGTGCATATACCATAAGTCCACTATTATGCCATACAGAGAAACTTTCCCAAATGACACATTTCTGTTCTCTATCTACTCATACCCCTCTCCCCACTAAACCTGACATCTCTTGGTCTTTTAACTGACATAGCAGTGTTTCCTTTGCTAGGTGTCATAGTGTTTGAACAGTGAAGTATACAGTTGGGAGATATGTTCAGTTTTTTTTTTTCTGAAGTCTCAAGTCTCAGCCTACAGATACAGACTGGAAATCAGCAGATTGAGAGGAGGAGTGAGCATCCACTTCATTTTATCATGGCTTAATGTGACACAGGAGCCTTCAAGTGACCTATGTATTTTGTGTTCTGGTTTTGAGACAGGCTTGCATAGAGTCTCAGTTTCTTGAGATTCTACTGGGGTTTGGCTATGTGAATCACTCTCATTTAACAGTTCTCAGCAGACTAGTTCCTTCACCTATACATACTGTGCATGCACATCTCTCCAAACAATACGACTCTCAGCCTTAGTCCTTATCTCCATCAAGCTATACATGTATTCCTTCTGGAAAAGGAAATAAATCTCTCCACTCATAAAACAATCATCAGACTTGGGCAGTTTCTAATAGAATATATTCCCAGTGCATCCTGGTTCAAAGAATGGCAAGCCTAATCCAGACTGAACTGGTATTGGATGCACATACAGTAAGCCAAAAGCTTGTCCTCAAGTAAACTCTTAAGATACCCCCCTACTTACCATCTTATGCCACATGCACAGTTAGGCACACATGTGGTTAGAGACAGTTGGATTGTGAGATGGGGCAAAATAAAAAAAAAAAAAACTATTACATGACCTATCAATTAAAGTAGAGAATATCCATGTTAGACTCTAGAGTAATCAAATTCTTTCTCCTGAACCCCATAAAATGAAGCCCCAAACAGTAATTGGGGCCCTTGAGGAGCCTCACTCATGTTGCCTGAATGGTTTTTGTCTCTATTCTTTCCCACTTTCTTCCTTTGCCTGGTTTGTGTATTCGACCATCTTTTTAAGATTATTTCCTCCACAACCTGCATATTGTCATAGCTATAGTCCCTTGTGGTTGGACTATGACTTCAATCAATCTTCATCCTTTGGCACNNTCTGCCTCCTTGCCTGAGATAGTGCAAGCTGAATGTCCCATACTCTTGTCAGAAGCTTTTCTATTTTTCCATTTGGTTGCAAAACTACAGCCCACTTTCCTGTAGGTTAAAGCTGAAGTATGCTCTCCAAGGCAGTTTTTCCGCTTTTCCTATCATGTTCCAGGTTTGTTAATTCTTCTTCTCTGGGTTGCCCATAATTATCATGGTATATTATATTTCTTTTGTAAAGAAGTGTGTGTGTGTGTGTGTGTGTGTGTGTGTGTGTGTGTGTGTGTGTGTACAAGACATGTGTGTGGGCATGGACATGCCACAGTGCAGATGGGGAGGAGAGAGGATGACTTAAGATGTCAATCCTTGCCTTCCATGTTGCTTGAGTTGAGACAAGGTCTTTGTTCCCTGCACCATGTAGCAGGATGGCTGGCCAGTGAGCTCAGGAATTCTCCTATCTTCACTTCTCACCTCAGTGGAGGAGCTCTAGGATTACACATGTGCATACTTCTATGTCTGACTTTGCTGGGTTCTGGGCATTTGAATTCAGTGCTCATATCCACTGAACCATCTCCCCATTCTTCTATGGCTGTGCATCTTTATACACTATATTGCAAATGTATAACAACATATGTACTCCCAATTAAGGCACAAAGCCTTTGAGTATAGATTTCCATTTTCCCTAGAAATCCACATAGTGCTTAAGACAAAATCAGATCAATGGCATTGATTAAACACACACACACACACACACACACACACACACACACACACACACACACACACACACACTGAGTATTTGTTTATAATAGTTAGGACACTGGTAAAATACCAAAACTACCCAAATAAGTAATAACCTTTTCTGAGAACACTCTGAGATCTGACATTTTATAATCTGGACCTCATTCCTTTAGAACACTTCTTTATCTCATACTTAAAACCTTGTGGATGCAGAGGACACATAGCAGTTGAAGGAAGAACAGCTAGGCATTGCCCATGCAAAGGGCTGTGGCTCCCAGAGACAGCTAACATAAAAGCAACAGTATTAGATGAAGCTTTTTTTTTCAGCCCTACTGTACTGACAGTTTTGGGGGCCATGTGTCTTTTTTTTTAATCAAGTTTATTGAGGGGACTCCAAGGCCCTAATTCCTCCCAGACTATTGTCTTCCTAACTATTATATCTAGGCAACACAATTCAAAAATATTTCTTATTTGTTAGCTAGCTATTAAGCAGTAAAATTTAAGCCTGGAAGGAACTCAGTGCCTATTCTTCTGTCCCTTTTCATAGCGCTGATACCTCACACAACAGACGCAAATAGACCAACTGGTCAACAGACAGTAGGATCAGACAGTGTATGTTTGAGCAGAGACCAAGGCATGAGAGCAAAGAACACCAGAACAGAGCCGAGTACCTGCACCTAAGAAATAGAAGCTTGCATATCTAGAGTGAAAAAGAGGTCTTCAGTCTACAAACACTTAATCTAAAGTGTCTACACAAATCAATAAAAATGTAGAGCCTCTAATAACTAATGTCTTCACAGTTACTTCCATGTTTTCTCACTGCTAGAGTCCTCCACCCTGCCATCAATGGCACTAATGTCATGTATTCTGTCTATTAAATTTAGAAAAGAATTGTTCTATCTGCATGAAAAATTCATTGCTCCCTGTACTGTAAGTGGCTTTGTGTTTAATATAGGTATATCTTACTTGTCAAATGGCTTTTAGGGGTTAAGATTTTTTTAATTCCCTGCTTTTATTTATTATCTTATTACATTCTTAACTGTTGGTGTTTATTTTTTTATTTGACACTCAATGAATTTTCTCTCAGTCTGCCTTTTTAGTGCTGGCTGATGTTTTATAACATATTGATTCCCAATATTTTAAACTGACCTACTGTGGCTGTGAGGATCACACTGGAAAGTAAGTTGTTTACATCTTGCTATGAATAGCAGGTAAATGAAATAATAAAAGTCGTCGGATGCTGAGGAACAAAGTAAGCCAAGTTCTTGTTTGCTCTCCAGGATATATTGCCATGAAGCTTAGGACAAGTTAACTTCATAAGGCATGAACAGTGAAGCGGTTTGGGGCAGCAGGCTCTTATTTTAGACATTAGAGATATTGAAGAAAATTTACAAGAAAGCACTATTCAAAACAGAGAGTCCATCATAAAGTACTTTATTGAAAATAAAACCCTGGGGCTGGAGAGATGGCTCAGCTGTTAAAAAGTACTTGCTGCTCTTGCAAAGGACCTGAATTTGGTTCCCCTCACCCACATGGTAGTTCATAAACCATCTATAACTCCTATTGCAGTGGATATAGCACTCTCTTTTGGCCTCTGTGGGAAGACTCAAACATATAAAATAAAAATGAATGCAATTTAAATATATTAAATAAATTAAATTAAATATATTTAAATATATTTATTTATATTAAATATATATTGTTTATATTTAAATATATTATATTAAATATATTATATATATATATATATAAATGTTATAAGGCTGTAGAGGCTAAGTTCCTATTTACCTTCTGTGATGCTTTCTGGCTCTGACCTTCAAGTATCCTGATGTTTTCAGTTCTCTCCCTATAAAATATAAATAACACTGCAGTAAGAATTTAGAACATTGCTATAATAATAAATGACTAACAGATTCCATTTATTGTTATTATTGTACTTAGAAACTAAGGAATTGTGTGGACAAATTCTATAAGGAGAAGTATATATGTTTGATTTAATTTCTGTAATTTTCTTTTGAAATATGCATCATATATAACCCATGAAGTCTTACCATCCTCTTCCTCTGATTCAAGGAATGGTAATGATATAACTGTTTCATAAAGTCAGCATTAGTTTTTCCAGTTAAAGTTGGCCATCGGGTCCCTCAAAGAACTTATTCATACTCTTTTATGCACTGATGATGACAAGTCCTAATGTGTGGGCTCACAGATCACAAATAGCACATGGTAATTATGGTCAGGGGTTATATATCATTCCTATTTTTAATTCCATAACTTGGCAGAGAGCTTGGAAAAGAGTAGATGATAAGCTGAATAATGGTTGACTAACCCTAAAAGAAATAACTTCTAATGTTACCTTTCTTTGAGTCTAATATTCTTCCTGAATCCTTTCTTTCTAAGCATCATTAGCAAATATGCTAAGCTCCAGGTGTCCAGTCATTAAATTTGACTCAAGGTGTGTTTGATAATGTATACTCATAATGCAAGCATTTGAGAGGTTGAGAAAGAAGGATCACAAGTTTGAAGCCCATTTGACCTGTGTAGGGAGACCCTATCTGAACAACAAACAATCAAATGACAAACATAGATAGAAATAAAGAAAATAGAAGTGGAGAGGGAAAGCAGAGAAGAGAAGAGAGGGGAAGGTGTGGGAGATGAAGGAGAGGGGAGGGAAGGAGAGGAAAGGAGAGGAGGGGAGGGGAGAGGAGGGGAGGAGAGGAGAGGAGAGGGGAGAGGAAAGGGGAGGAGAGGAGAGGAAAGGGCTTAATGTGAAGAAAGATTGGGAATTGCTTGAGATTTCAGAGGTCATTGTGTGTTATACTCTGTAGATCACTTAAAGTAAACAGGGATTCTGAGTCCTATCCTTGTGTAGACAGTGTAAACCCCCTCCCAACACCCTCATGTTGTCCCTTACATTAGATCTGTTTTACTATCATTTAACAGAGTTTTGAAATTGAAGTTTCTTGTCGAGAGAATAAATAATGGTAGCTTTCCCTGTCTGGATGTGGATATCAGGTTCTGCTACTCTAAATATTTTGCTGGTCTTTGTACAGTATGTCTCAGCTTTAGGACAGTGGACAGATAAAAACTTCTCTGAAGTACCTGCTGTTCTTATGCATGCAGACCGATGCGGAAGAGGACAGATTGAGCAAATGGGCTTAATATACAGATGACCTCAGGTGGACAATGGTAAGCAAAGACCAGAGAAACTACAACTCAAACACAATTTCATACAAGAATGGACTGGGGCTGAGCTTAAGAAATTGCTATTCATAGGCAGTAGGCACTATTTCTTGGGACATTAGCTTAAACCTCAAATATTCTTTGTGTTTTGAAGGTAAATTGTCATTAGTGTTCATATATGTCAGGCAGGAAACAGTGTTGTGGCCCTTCCCAGATTCCTTCTTGGAGCTTATGTGACATCACAGATGAAATGATCCAACAGGCAGATAAAGAATTTGATTTGACTGCATATCAGAGATGATCAAGTTTGGAGGAGACTCAATCTTCAAAAGAAAAAAAAAACTACATTTATTAGGCTTCAATCTAGTATATAGGGACGATGCTTGTAAAAATAAAAGACCATAGGGAACCCTGCCCCCACACATGAAAGACTGCAGAATATGTACATAGCATATATACTGAGATTAAAAGCTAGTCAAACTCCCAACTGGGTTGATTCAGTGTTCGGTTGCCAGCTGTTTTCCTTTATACACTGTGATTTTATGTTTCAGAAAGATTCTTTCACAGAAACCGAGAAGGGAGTTAGAAATCCAAGGTGTTGAGACAGTCTCTATTGTCAACTGTACTCAGAACATCCTGTGGTCAGACACAAACCGGGAAAGAAGAATGCAAATGACAGCATTCTCTGCCTTTCAAATCAAATTCCTTACAAGAATGCTAGTGTTATTTTAAATATCTTATTTATTCTCTATTAATATACATTTCCAAGCTTTTAGATTCCTAAGGAAATGAATGAAAACGGATATGCCTTCTTGATTGGTGTGTGAGAAAGCCCATGGAATGTGTAATACAGAAAGCTTTACAGGAAAAACGTTTTATAAGCATGTTTAAAAGGGGGATCTATCAAGCCATTTCTATATGCGACTGATTGCTGGCTTGTGTGCCGTGAAGAACAAAACTTCAACTCAAAATGCAAATCATACAGGAATCATAAAAAGCCACAACCCAACCCCGTTATCACAGCAATTAAGATTTCCAAAGTAAAATCATTTTCTTCCCCGCTTCTTTCTTAAAAGAGAATTTAATGGGCCTAACAATTTAGGGACGCTTTTAGTTAGGATGTTTCAGGTAAATTTTATGCCAGAATTGTCAAAAATATACCCTTTGGGGTGTGTATTAAGTCCCTCCCTTAATTAAGCCTTCTGGGGTTTCAATGTGTTGATCTCATTTTAAACCCCGATCAGCACAATTAGACGCACCCTAGACATGTGAGATAAGTGATGTACACAAAAACATTTGCAGATACAATGCTTTATCCTCACAGGCTTGGATTTTCTCTTTCCATTTAAATAAAAAAAATCTAGGCTCAAATAAAGAAAAGAAAAAATTGATTATTTCCAGCTTGTCATACATCTCATTTGGAGTGGGTCAGACCTCTCCATTCACAATTACCACTAGTTAATCTTATCAGAGAAAAATTCAATTACATTTATCAAGGTTATTTCATAGACTGGAGCTATTGGGTTTTTTTTTTTTTAAGCATTTTAGTGTTAAGAATGTTAGCAACGTGTTCCTTCAATTTTAAAATAAAAATAAAAAATAAATAATGAAAGCATGCTTCCATATGCATGTCATTAATGTAGAGATGTAATGAGTAATATTTGACAGCTTTGTGAAAANGATTATTAATACATAGATTATGGAAGTTTAGGAGGGAGGCTCATAACTTAATAGACTTCAATTCTCAGCCTACACTGACATTTTAAAAAATCTAGTTTCAAATTTGATAACAGATTACCAGCTAGGCTGGAAGCCAAGCACCTGATTAAGGCAATTTAAATGCTTGCAAAGTGGTGAGATTAAAATCAAATAAGTGCCGATTTTTTTTCCCCTGCTTCACTTATCTTTCCCTGGATTCGTTCCTTAACTACCAGGTGGTAGAGGACTCTGGGTAATTTTCCTCTGTGCCAATTACCCCAGGATGGTTTTTAGGGTGATGCAGAATAATTACTGCACTATCAATCCAAAATGGGCTGCTTAATGTGTTTAAGAGAGATTTTGAGCCTTAGCAGGGAAGCTGCCTGAAGCGTGCTTTGCCTGCCTTGCCAAAGCCCGCTCGGCCTACTCGGATAGTTAACCGTTCAGCGAGAAGGCAGCACACACCCAAGGTGAAAGAAAACAAGGGAAACTCCTGGGAAGCGGTGGGAAAGTTAATGAGCTGCTCCAACGTGTGGCAGGCTGCAGTCGCAGGTGGCTGACAAAGCTAGGCAGGTTAAGAAAATAATATTTATCACCCAGCTGCCAGGGCTGTCTTTATCAAAACTCTTTCTAAAATCCATACAAGACGAAGAAAAACGGGCTTTAAAAAAAAAAATAGAAAGATTTTGAAGGAAACAAAAACAAAAAGCTGCAAGCAGCTGTGATTCAATGGTCTACCCTTGCTGATGGCTTGAAAAGAAATCAGGAGAAAGNAATTGAACCTGACAGCATTTTTTAAACATTTTCCTGCAAATAAAGTGAGGGGATAACAAACAATGAGATGGGATTATTTATTTAAAAATTAGAATTAAGCTGCAACTCTGAAATGACACTACTAAATTCTATTTGGTAGCAACCTCAAATTAAGTAATGTCTTCCATCTGCTGAGCCAGCTCTGAATTTCGTTAATTATCGTTATTTGAATGTAAATTTTGAGTTTTAGCCAGTTTGCCCAAAGAGGCACAATGGTAATTTAAAATAAAAAATAAAGAAATCATTGCACATAAAGGGGCTGCTTTTGTTTTCTTCATTTAGTTATTTCTTTATATTGGTCTTCAGATGATCTGTCTTCTCTTTTTTCAGTGTGGCGAGGGCTTTTTCTTTTAATTATTTAATCAAAGACTGATTTATGATTTAGCTTAACAGATGGTTTGTGATACTGTGAGTCAAAGTGTTTTATTTTAGAGCAAGCTGGCATTTGAAATGGTGCTGTATGTGTGCGTGTGCACGCATGCCTGTGTGAAGCTGCTTCTGTGTGGGGGTGCCCGGTCCTCTCCTGGTATGCATCTGGAAATGTGAGCTTCTGAGTGTGACCCCCATCGTGAAGTGTTCCACACNAAACTGATTTATCAAGATAACTATTCCTGGCTTCTAACCCTGGTAATCAGCTTCGTTTGCAAGAGGGAAAGAAGGGATAATGATAGTCGAGGGAAACACATGCTGTCCTGTGTTCTAAGTACACATGTCAAACTCCATATTAGAGAGAAAATCATGAACCTTGAGTTGATAGGAAATGGACTCCCATCCATTCTGATAGATGCACTAGTTTATACAGCAAGGCTACCACACAATCCAGTTAAGATTATCACATTACACCATATTTACTTCTGAGGTCTCTAATAATTATATATGCACTTGAAAATCCCCAGGATTTCAGCTACTGTGTCACAGATTTAGACTCAAACATTTTCATTTGATGTGCAAAGTGAGAAGTACTCTTTAGCGGCAAGACAATTATCTGATTCTACTAATAAATGACTGCACTACTCGTCATTTTTAATTGAACAATTATGGGATAGTGCACTGTCAGTTGATTGTACGAGTCATTTCATAAATGTCAAAAATCTCTTTAAATGAATTATGAAGCTCCAAAATAACTCCGGCAATCAGCCAGCAATAACACAATAATCTGTTTACCCTGTTGTCAGCTGAACTCTCACCATTTTACGGAGGGGAAAGAGGCTAACAGGAAACCAGAACTCAGAGATGGAGAATGTTAAGGGTTTCATCTAGTTTAAGGTGAAGTAACTAGTCAAGCTGTGACTGCACAGATAGTGCATGTTTCCAGTAGGTTGTCTGTATATAGAACATTTCAGTAGGTTGTCTGTGTCCTAGGTGCAGTATGTTGAGGCCCGTGGATTCTTGAGCTCTGGGCTCACATACTTTGAAGACACCCTACTNATCCAGACTTGGCCTTCCCCAGNCCTTGTATTTGGTTAACTCAGGCCTCAGTGCTATCTTCCACTCCAACTTAAGCTGAATATGCTATATCATTCTTTAAGTCCAATAAGTTTTATTTTAAAATTTAGACTCAGGAGGGATAAAGAACGACTACCCTGCCATCTTTTTTTTTTCTCAAACTATGTTGTTGACATAGGACAAGTCCAACATGTCTACATATATTAATATTTTAGGTTCTATGTGTCAGAATGTAATCAGGGATTGTGTTTCACTTAAAGAGAAAGTTAACTGATCACAGATAAATGTTTGGAAGATGTCATAATAATTTTATTGTAAAATAGATATTTTAAAATAACATTACATTCCTTAAAAGTACATCTAATTTTACAAGTTGTGCATTGGTTATTTAATATATGATTTTGATACATCTTTTCATCCAGTCACTTTTTATTTGATTACATTCTTCATTATATGAGCTGTGACTATTTTCTACGATCTTCCACAGTGCAAAGTACAGCAGAGATCCTTATGCATATTTTCAGATAAAGGTTTCATTTATAAATTTCTTTGTGGAATAAAAATGGCAAAGTGAGAGGTACATCCTTGATTTTGTACTAGATTTTGTATTAGAGTAGGATAATTTAATTCAATTCATTCAATGCTTATGAATGAAACCCATTCACTTCTTTTTCCTAATGTGCATCTAAATAATCATAACTTAACTGCCCCTCACTGAAGACATGTAGAAGACACAGAACCATGTTCCATTTCTGCTTTGGAAATGGTCTGTTGATGGATGATAACACAGAATGTGAGTTTTGTCTTCCCTAAAACATTCTCCTGAACTCCTTCCTTAACAGATATCGGGCATATGTAGTCTTAGATATCTAAAGTAACCTAAAAGGTTCTATCCAAAAGCAAATTTTCATAAGGTGTGAACACATGAAGGACCTTGTAAGATGGCTCAGTGGGTAAGATCACTTGCCACCAAGGCTAATGACCTGACTTCCATCCCCAAATGATGGAAGTAGGGAATTGAATCCTGCAAGTTGTCCTCTAACCTCCACACATCTGCTGTGGTGTATGCACACACACACACACACACACACACACACACACACACTCCCCACATACTCACACGTGTAGTATATAATAAAACACTTAGCAGAGAGAAATCACAAAGAAGGATGGTAAGGATATTATTGAGCAACCTGCCTTATAATACTTAAAGGCAAAAATGAATGACATTCTTATTTCTTTTTTTTTTAAAGAATTTCAATGAAGAATTTTTATTTTTATTTGTTTTTTTTTAATTTTTTTTCATTTTACATATCTCCACAGCCAACCACTGGGCTGAGCTCCTGGAGTCCAGACATCCTTATTTCTATCAAGACTAGACTAACAATGGTCCTACAATTCTCTTACCACATTCACCATCAGCAGTGTATGCAGACCAAACACAGAGGAGCAAAGAAAAACCACTATAAAGCCCACATAGCGTCTTCAGAGAGCAAAAAGAAAGAGACGAGACATAATAAATGTGTGTTGTGTGGTAGATAGAACTGACACAGTACTGGATGAATCGTTCACTGTTGACAAGGTCATGACCTTAAATGACAAACTCCCTCACCTACGCTGTTCTTACTCCTTTATACAGTTTTGTCTATAGTGACTGGTACCTTAGAAACATCTTTTGAAATTGGTTGCTTATATAGTTTCTTATAAAGTTTAAATAAACTTAGATTTTAAAAAACATACTAAGTGAAAATTTTGTTTGGCTACTAAAAGAGTATTTCATAAACAATTACTTCTCCTCACTGTATTCTCCACTTCCAAAGAAATTAAATATATTGATATAAAATTTTACTGAATGAGAAAACATTTATTAGATGCTATTCCCCTATGCTACTAAAATACTGCCTTTTAATCACATTATAATGCAGTCTCACTAAAAAGATGTTAGAATCAGACCTATGTCCTCCCTAGTTTCCAATAAATAAGGTAGAATAAAATTATAATCTTGATTGTAGCAAAAGCTTGCTGGTCTTCTAGGCTGCATTACAGCCAATGCGATCACCAAAATTGTGAAAAACAAACTCAGTACAAAATCCAGTGTATTCTTGTATATATATTAAGAAAATCAACACTTTATAAATAAAAAAATAATAATGGGACATTATCTAAGTCAAACTACTGATCTCGAATTACAAACTATTATATATTTTATTGGGTATTTGAAGTTAATTTTAATCCAATGAATTAAAAATAGAACTTATTTAATAAGTGTCTACAGATAACTTATAAAAGTTAGAGGCCAGTTAGATAAATATTTGAGCTCCAGATTCAGTGTGATACCCAAGAATAAGGTGGAGAACAATCGAGGAAGATACCTAACCTCAACCTGGAATCTCCACATATCTGCACACCTGCACACATATGAACACATATGAACACACACACGCATGCAAAAATAGGCACACAGAATTACACTCAGCACTTAGCAAATGAATTTTAAAATAATGACTTTCTAACTTTAAAAACTGCTGTTTTTATCCTTTGCTTCTCCTTTTCCTAGCAATATCAAATAGGGCCATATTTATATTTATTAGTATCAGTATTGCTTCTCTAGTCATGCCAATGAAGGATGCATTTTAAAACTATTCATTTATTCATTAAATAAATAAAAGCATGTGGCATGTTTCCTTACTATATAGGCATTAAACTACCAATCAGGGATTCAGGAAAGATGGGCTGATGGAGCAGCAGGTTACTCTAACTCTTGTCCTGATCTCTTAAAGGCTGGAGAGAATGCATATAAAGAAAAAGTTATTAAGAAAAGATAGCTAAGATAGATGGGATTTGAAAGCATTTGTAAGAAACTAAAATGCAATGAATCGCGTCTTATAGGCAGTGTTTGAAGAGCCTTCTGCATTATTTAAAGCTACCATAAAATATTTTTCTCTTAAAGTTCATTTTTCAATATATTAGTTGTAAAACTGAAACAATAATTAGAGGATTGGGCTGGTAGGCTTCAATTTCTAAAGCCTAGAAACGCAGGCACACTGCAGGCTGCCCATAGACATTCTAAAAGGGAGGCAAAAGACAGAAGCAAAGCAGAGTGCTTGGTACATTCAGAGAAGTGATTGTTTCTAGGGAATGAGCAGAAGCATCACTTGTTTGAACTCTGGTCCTCACTGTTACTGGTCTTCATATAGTATTTATGCTTACTTTTTCCTCCCTTCAAGCCCCATCTTCCTCCCTGTGTTCATCTTCCTTGGTGGCATCTCTTGTTCCTGACTTCTCCTTTTCAGTAGCATATTCTATGTCCGGATTCTCTTTTCACTCTCCACCAAGTAGCTAAAGCCTTGCAGTGAAGGATCTACAGAAAAAAGCTTTGTATGAATCGAGGTTGCTAGCCTGGCTGTAGCTTAGTTTTTTGATGAAAGACCCAGTAAGAAATTCAGAAACTGAGACAGCACACTGATTGGGTGTTTGTTCCCGCACTGATTCCCGAATATTTTCAATCTGTGAACAAATTCTCCTTCTTTGAATATTGGATTGGAAACTCCAGTTTCCAATCCAATATTCCCAATTGTCTCCTGGGATAAAAAAAAAAGTCACTTTTGTTATCTTAACATAGAAATTTCAACATAGCCCCAAGTAAGCTCTCATATTCTTTCTCCACCAAACCATCATTCCTCCACCCCTCTTACTCTCTTTCTCCCTTCCTTTCTTCTCTCCTTCCTTTTTGCTTTGCCGTTCTTTCCCCCTTTCTCTGTCTTTGCCTCTCCTTATCTTTTCAGTCTTCACTTTTCTTTCTTTTCACTAATGAACTCGAACATAAGTCCTTTTGCAGCGCGGGCAAGAGCTCTACCACTGAACTGTACCTCAAGCCTCTTTCTCTTTCTTTTGTGAGATAAGATGCTTGCAATGTTCTTGCTTCGGATTCCCAAATAGATGGAACTGTAGTTAAGTTCTATCAGACCTGATTTTCTCTTCTTTTCTCTTCTCTCTTCTCTTCTCTTCTCTTCTCTTCTCTTCTCTTCTCTTCTCTCTCCTCTC
>LZPO01018787.1:9477-20767 GCA_001675575.1 Neotoma lepida | reverse complement strand
TGTGAGGGAATATTTTGATTACACTAATTAAAGTAGGAAGACCTGCCCACTGTGGATGGCACCATTCCCTAGGCAGGAGGTCCCGAACTATATGAAAGTGGATAAAGTAATGTAAGTGTAGTTATGTATGCATTAATTCCTTCCCCTCTGCTTCTTGACTATGGATATAATGTAACCAGCTATCTGAAGCTTCTATCACATTAAATTCCCAATGATAGATGCAGAACTGTAAGCTAAAACAAACCCCACTCTTTCTTAAGATGATTGTGTCAGAGCATTTCATCACAATAGGAAATGAAAATGAGATAAAACCTTAACTTTTTCTACTATATATTTTCTCATGTTAGTCTTCCTTTTAATNGTTTCTTACATAGCCTTTCTCATCTAGTCCTGCTGTGGTCATTACGAAAAGTGAGATCTTAGGCTACCTTCTCTGGTAAACCTTCTGTTAACTTGCGTTCATTTTGGATACAATCTGTTTTGTCATATGGATATAATTATTTGTTATATGTTCCTGTGTTCCACTTTGAGAGTGTTTATACTCTCATAATGAATAGATTATGACATTTTTTTAAAAGGAAAGAATTTTGTCCAATACTTTGTTTCATGGACTTAAGCTCTTGAGTTGATACTTGTTCATGATTAAGGGCTCCATTTCTATTTATTGATTATTTTTGAAGCTTAAATTTTAATATTCATTTTTACTTTGCCATTCATAGATTAAAAAATAGGCCTGGAGTTGGGATGAAGTTAAAGAGGAGGTATTTAAGGATAAATATGATGAAGTACATTATATACATATTAAAACATTTTAAAATCCTATAATACTGAAAAATGGGCCATTAGGCATAAAATTAAGTGGGAGTATTTCAATTGTAATGCCTAGGATGGGGATGTTTACAAGAATTCAGTTAGAAATAAAAATAACTCAATAGAGACACAGTAGCATAATTAAAAGACATGCTAACCAAAACATTAGGCAGTCAGAATTCTGATTACCATCCAACAGAATCCCACTATACCATATATTTCATGGTTAAATCCTCAGTGACTGCCAGTGCTTAGTGGATGCCCTTGAAATATTTGTTGAATGAATGAATGAATGATGAATAAATCATGAACGGGGATTCCAGGAGCTACACGGAAAACCATTAATTCACAAAATGATGAGTGCTTCAAAGCTTAAAATTTTCTAGGAATACATCAAAGGAAGTGGATCAGATTATTTTTTCAATGTATTTGAGATCATTTTCATAATCAATACAATTTCATATTACAAACAAAATGTCATGGTTGTGTGGTATGATTCATGGACTGTTAGGAAGCTTCTGTGTTCTGAAATTCTCTTGGTCACAGTGGCTGGTATTTCACAGCTGAAATGACATACTCTTTGCATTTTAGATCCTTTTTTTTCTTTGAAATCTGCTCTGAAACAGTTAGAGTAGTCTGCCCTCATCTAACAAGGCCATCTTGGGTAACTGGGTGGCAAAGGTTTTAGGACTGCGTCTCTGAGTAGATGAGGCAGAGATGCAAACTTATATAGCTACCCAGGGGTTGTGGGTGGGTGGGTGGAGCATTATGGTCAGGGAGTCTAACTGCTGTCCATGGGGATGTGGTTGTGTTAGAACAGGGTTTCAGGCCAGGATGCATTCTCTTCAGCGNTTGAATCTGTTAGGTGGATTTTTGTTTAACTCTAACAGTAGCAATTGAATTTTTCTTAAGCTGGAGTTTACTGTTGAAGATTTCTGTAAAGGAGAGATAGTGTTCTCACCAATCATTTATCTCAAGTGGAGACACTGTTATTGGAGGTTATGTTTTAAGGGGGGAAATTATTTGGGATTTACCCTTAAAGCCTTGTTAGAAACAGGATTTCTGTGTGCTCATTTCTAGGGCCTAAAAATAGGGTTACATTAAATGCAAAAAGAGATTTTATGGGTGCAATCAGAGTTATAAATTTCAAACTAAGAAGATCATTTTAGATTATGTAGGTGGCTTCAGTGTAATTAAATGGATCCCTCAAGGAGAAGGAGAAGAAGAATCATAGTAGGATAATTCNATGCATCCTGAGTTGGCAGAATTAACATTGTGAATCAATCTACAACTCAACCTAAGAAGTCCTATTTACATTATACCCTTTCTTAGGGCTCTGAGAGATTCTTCAAAGCTCTAATTATTTTTCTGATACCATTTTATTTTTATTAATTTGCTTTTGCATGTATGTATGTGCACCATGTGCATGCAGTGTCCACAGAGGCAAGAAGATGGTGTTAGATACTCTGGAACTGGAGCTACAGTTGTTAGTCACTATGTAAGTGCTAAGAGTTAAAGCAGATCTTGTACTAGAGTGTCAAGTGCTCCTAACTGCTGAGCAATCTCTAATCCCCAAACTTTGCATTAAACATTTAACTATAACAAGTTTTCATATGGCGTTTTTATACGTATTTCACTTTGGTTGGTTCTCCTACCCTCATTTCCTGGTCCCACCTTATCCTCTTTACCCGTTTATCACCAGTATTCCACCTTCCACTTTGTTCTGTTTTCTTCCCCGACTCCCCAGTTAATGTCCTCTCTCTTTTCATGTCTCTAGAGTACCTTTCTAGTTTCCTAGCTTTAGCCCATATTTACTCCCATCTGGATAGGAACATTTAACACTTGGAGCCTAGGGTGCCCATTTGAGAGAGAACAGATGGTATTTGTCTTTCTGGGTTCAGGTTGTCTCACTTTACTATAATGTTTTCCAGTTCCATCTATAGTCCTCATATCTCACAATTTCATTTTTTGTTTATGGCTGAGTAAAGATCTCTAGTATACACATACCATATTTTTATAGCTATTTATCTGTTGATGGACATCTATGCTGATTCCGTTTCCTTGAGCAGTGATAAACATTGGTGAATGAAGATCTCTGTAGTGAGCTATAGAATCCTTTAGCATATGCCCAAGAGTGGTGTAGTGTGGTCATATGGTAGTTCTAGTTGTAGTTCTATGATCAGCCATTGGTTACCATAGTGGATGCACCAGTTTACACTCAGTAGCAAAAAGTTTACTTTTTCCTATTCCCTAGCTGCCACTTTCTTTCTTTTTGACAGAGCCTCACTATGTAGCCCTGGCTATCCTGGAATTCACTATGTAGACTAGGATAGCCTTGGACTCACACAGATCTGCCTGCCTCCTACTCCCTATGATTTCTTGATAGTAGACATTTTGACAAAGGTGAGATAAAATCTCAAAGTAGTTTTAATTTTCATTTTTCTAATGACTAAGATTGGTAGAAAAATCTTCAACATACTTAATGGCCATTTGCATTTCTTCTTTTGAGGAGAAATGGCCTATCTGTTGATTGGCAGTTTGTTTTCTGTTTAGTTTTTGCAGCTCTTTGTATATTCTAGTTATTACTATTTTATTGAAGTGTCACTGGAAAAGATTTTTCTCCCATTCTATTGGCTGTCTTGTCATTTTATTGATAGTTCTTTTTCTGTGCAGAAGACTTTTAATTTCAGGTGATCCCATTTNTCAAGTATTTGGGGCTGTTTCCTATGCTGGAGTTCTATTTAGAAACTTGTTGCCTATGCCTGTATCCTGAAATGTATTCCTTTAGCAGTTCCATTGTTTCTTGTTTTAAATTTAGATATCAGAATCAGATTGAATTAATTTTTGTGAGAGGTAAGAGATATGAATCTAATCTTAATTTTCTGTGGGTGGATATCCAATTTTGACCAAATCTTCTTGTTGGAAAGATTGTTTCTTTCCAGGACATGTTTTTCATACCCTACTTAAAATTTATATGTTTATAGCTGTATGGTTTTAGCTCTGGGTGTTTATTATGTTCTATTGGTCTGCATGTTTGTTTTTATGTCAGTCCTGTGCTCTCTTTATCATTGTTTCTGTAGTATAGTGGTCAGGTAATGTGTTGACTTTGGCTGTGTTGTTTCTTAGAAATTCTTTGGCTATTGGTGGTCCTTTGTGTTTCCATATGCATTTGAAGATTGGTGTTGTGGTTAGACTTTTTATTGGTGTGATGAAACACCATGACCAAAAGCAACTTGGGAAGGAAATGGTTTACATTGCTTACACTTCTATATCACAGTTCATCATCAAAGGCAGTCAAATCAAGAACTCAAACAGGGCAGAAACCTGGAGACAGGAACTAATGCAAAGGACATGGAAGAACACTGCCTATTGGCTTGCTTCTCATGAATTTCTCATAAAACCTAGGACCACAGTCCCAGGGGTGGCATCCCTCACTGTGATCTGGGCCCTTCCACATCAATCATCAATTAAGAATATACACCACAGCCTTGCCCAAAGGCCAATCNAGTGGGATAATTTTCTCAATTGAAAGTCCCTCTTCCAAAATGACTAGCTTGTGTCAGGCTGACATAAAACTAGGCAGAACAATTGCTTTCTACTAGTTACATGAAGAAAATTATTGGAATTTTGGTGGGAATTACAGTGAATTTGTAGTTTGATTTTGGTAATATAGCTCTTTTCACAGTCTTAATTTTGCCAAACCAGGACCATGAAAGAATACTAAATTGACTCTTCTCCATCTCTTACTCCAATAGTCCATGTGATTACACTGGACTCAAGCCACTCAAGTTATCTAAATGATCTCTTTAATTTAAAATTCATGACTTTGATTACATCCACAAAAGCCCCTTTCCCATTTAATGTAAGCCCCCTTTACTCTCCAGGAAGAAAGATTTGTGGAAAGAGATATTGTCTGTCTACTGTGGACTGCTAAACAAGAATTGTTTATTTCCTTTCTCTCTTTATAATCCAAAGAAGGTACATTGTGCTCAACTTTCCTAGGACCAGTTTTTATGTACAGCTACTTTTGAGAGATGGGGACCAAGAAGAGAAAGGACTGCATATGGATCTGTGTCCTTTGCTGATCACCCTTACCCCAGGTAATGGAAGGATAAANTGTTTTGCTTGCAGGAAAGTAAGCAACGGCTACTTCCATAAGATGTTTAACTGCTACCTAGAAGAGATTTAAAGTAAAAGTACAGGTAAGCCAAATAAAGAATGGCAAAATTCTTGTTTTATTTTCAGAAAAAAAAGACTATAAATTGTCAACTAAAACTACAAATAGAAACAAATCTCTTCTTCTATTTGGAGCATGAAGAACTAAATTTTGAATAAAAATGTAATCCTTGGTACTGCCAAAGCAATGAGCTTCCTGAAATAGCTCATTAAGATGTCATAGCTCCTTTGGTGGGCTGCTATTTTGACATTTTTAAGCATGGAATTTGCCTTTTGTGTATTATACAGTGTCTCATCAAGGGACCAACAAAACCTTGTTACAATCAAGTGGATGTATTAGCACCATCAAAAGTAGATTCCCTTGGTTTTTCCATCAACACTTCATATAAGTAATTAACTCCACTTTTCTAGACAGCAGGCTGGTTCTCAAAGCCAGAGATGCCCACCCACTGCTGCCTTCAGATGCTGTTTTCTGCAAATGGAGCAGAGCAGATGGAAATGATGCAGGGATGGAGTATTGAAGAAAGGGAGAAAATTCAATTCAAGTGACATTTGGGTGCTAGGGATTTGAGTTGGTTGTTATTTTTCAGTTTCTTACACAGACATGCTGTGTACTGCACATAGACTTTGAAATANAATTGCTGGTTCAAAGTCACCCTATGCCCCTTAGGTATAGAGAGAGTGTCATTAGTTACCCTGAAATTCTCTGCAGAATGGAGATGGCACAAAGATCTTTCTTCTTTGCATCTTAGGAAATACAAGTTTTTGAAGAAAAGATGAGACTTAAGAAGTTAGCATGTGAGTCTCCTATGGCCTGAGTCCTGTCAATTGTTTTGAAGACTTTTATTTTCTGTTTTACATTTCCAGTATTTTTATTATGATGCATTTCACTTTATTTTTACTGTATTTAATTTACTTAAGTTTTTTATTTAAAAAAATCTGTGGGTTTAAAAATCTTATAGGTTTTGAAAATTCTCTGCTCTTGGACTTTCCAATACTGTTTTTGTTCTACATTTTGCCTGTCATTTTAAATATACTATTTTGTCCATTCCTTTAGTCTTTTATGATAGGGTTTTCTCTAACATTTTCATCATCACAGTTACCTTTCTGGGAGTGATGGTGTTGGGAGAACTCTTGAGATATATTCTCAGTATATTTCAAGAACAAAATACATTGTTATTGTCTGGGATTACCATATCTTGTATACTCTGCCAGAATTCACTCACAAATTGGTATTTTTTTCACCAGATGCCCCCATCTTCCTGCCCTGTGCTGCTTACCTCCCTAATACTTGGTAATGGCCATTATACTCTGTTACTATGTATTCAGTTTTTGCTTTTACTCTTTCGCTGTAGATTCATGTATAAACAAGATGATGCAATATGTTTTTTTCTATTTCTCACTTATCCTTCTGCCAAGCTAATCCATGTTGTTTACAGTATTTTAACAAGTAATCCACTGATGGACATTTGCATTGTTTCCATATCTTTGCTATGATAAAGTTGCAATTAACGTAGGACTGCCGATATCATTTCAGTTTATCAGTTTTACTTTGGACTCTATGAGGTAGCCATACCTTTTGAAGCTGAAGAACAGTATTTGAAATAAAACTCACNGCACTTAAATATGCTTATTGTTACTTGAAAGTTGTCTCTTCTAGTCTTAGTTAGGGTTTCTGTTGCTGTGATGAAACACCATGATCAAAAGCAGCTTGAGGAAGAAAGGGTTTATTGTGCTTACACTTCCTATGTCAGTTCATCATGGAAGGCAGTTAGAAGAGGAACTCAAATGGGGCAGGAACCTGGAAGCATGAGCTGATGTAAAGGCTGTGCCTTGCTTCTCATACTTGCTCAACCTACTTTCTTTCCCTGCCCACATTTATTAAACATAGATTCTTTTTTCATACAATATAATCTGAATACATTTCCCTTCCCTCTATGCCTCCTAGTTCCTCCCCACTTTTTCTCCCATCTTTCCCCCTTTCTGTCTCTCATTACACAAGAACAGGCTTCTAAGAGACAGCAACAAAACATAACAAAATAAAATATAATAATATAAAATGAAAACCATCATAAAAAAGTTGGACAAAAAAGTACATAGCAAAATAAAAGAGTCCCAAGAGAAGGCACAGGAATAGAGATCCACTCATTTACACATTAAGGGGATCCCATAAAACTACCAAACTGAAAGCTATAGTATATATGCAAAGGACATGATACAGACCTGTGTTGGCCCTGTGCCTGCTGCTTTAGTCTCTGTGAGTTTATATGAGCTTTTCTCAGTTGTTTTAGAGGGCCTTGTTCTCCTAGTTTCCTTGGTCCCTTCTCTCTCTCTAACTCTTTCTGCATCCTCTTCTACAGGGTTCCCTATGCTCTGAAAGGAGGGATTTAATAGTGACCTCTCATTTGGAGCTGTGTTTTCCAAAGGCTCTCTCTTTGTGTAATGCCTGGCTGTGGGTCTCTGTGTTTCCCATCAGCTGCAGGAGGAAGCCTCTCTAATGATGGCTGAATAAGGCACTGGTCTATGAATATAGGAGTCATTTTATTGGTCCTTTTTTTTTTTTTGAGCAATAGTATTTGGTTTTACTCAAGGTCTCGGGGCTATCTAGAGCCTGGTTCTTGGTCACCCAAACAGTGTCAGGTATGGGTTCCATTCATGGAGAGGACCTTAAGTCAAATCAAACATTGATTTATTCCTCCCACAAGGTTTGTGCCACTAACATATTTTGCAGGCGGAATGAGGAGGGGGTTGGGGGAGAGAGAGCTAGAAAGCAAGAGCATTTTGAGAGATGATATGGAAACATAGTTTAGTGGAAACTTCTTATAAATTATGAAGGTGAGCCTAACAAAGTCTCCAAATGATTATGGAAGCAGAACCCCTAATGACCATCTCTTGTCACCAATCAAATATCCAGTGCCAGGACTGGGGTTCATCCAATTGAGTTGTTTGCCAGAGGAGTCCATAGAAAGCTCCAAACAATGTGGGCTGTTGCCAAGACTATTCTCCAACAAACTGAGAGCAAACCTCCATTGCCGAAGACAATACCCACACAACTCATTGAACATGGAGATGCTGAGTGTTGTGGAATATTAGTTGAAGATGTGTTACATCCATTTATGCTGTGGAATATTTGTTTAATGATGCAAAGATGTGTGGCATTCTTTTATGTTGTATTTGTTTAACTCTGTAAAGCTGTGTTACTTTGCCTGTTTAAAACACATGATTGCACAATCAGTAACTAGACAGGACAGAGAAATAGATGGGGCTGGCATTCAGAGAGAATAAATAGGAGGAGAAATCTAGAGAAGAGAAAGGAGAGCAAGGAGCGAGAAAAGGAGAAGGGAGGAAGATTGCAAGGGGCCAGCCACCCATCAACACAGCCAGTCACAGAGTAAGAAGGAAAGAAAAATACATAGAATAAAGAAAGGTAAAAATCCAGGAGGTAAAGTGTAGTTAAAGAGAAACAGGATAATTTAAGTTAGAAAAGCTGGCTAGAAACAAGCCAAGCTAAGGCCTGGCGTTCATAAGTAAGAATNAGTCTCTGTGTATTTATTTGGAAGCTGGGTGGCGGGCCCCCAAAAGAAAAAAAAATAACTGCAGTTGAGCTGTTACCTATATAAAACTGTCACCCCCATATTCTAGTGTCTATGACATGGAAAGGTACCCTGCAGGCTACCAAAACCAACCCAACCACAAAATCTTTGCTCTACAATCTGTCCAGGCTGCTTTCTTATAGCTCTCAGGACCTCCAGCCTAGGGGTGGACCCCACAACCATGGGCTGGGCCCTCCCATGTATATCACAAATTAAAAAAATGTCCTATAGGTGTGCCTACAGCCTGGTCTTATGAAGACATTTTCTCAAATGAGGTTCCCTTCTCTCTGAAGATTCTAGCTTGTGTCAAGTTGACATAAAACTAGCTAACATATGTACACATTTATATAACAACAATCAATGAAAAAACAGGCCATGGATTTGAAAGAGAGCAAGAAGGGATTTATGAGAGGATTTGGATAAGGTAAAAGGATGGTGAGATGGTGTAATCATATTCTAATCTCAAAAATAAAATAAATAGTTTTCAAAGGGATATTAGCCAGAGTTCTCCAGAGTGATAAAACTCAAGGATGGTGCAAACATAGGGTTTACTTCAAGAATTTGCTTCTGTGACTATTGAGGTAGAGAATTTTTTTTGTTTTTGCTTTGCTTTCCTCTGTGTTAGCTGTAGACCCGGGAAAGGTAGGGGTAAAGTGCTACTACCTGAAGGGATGATGGTTATTTTGTTGTCCTAGGCTGAAGGGTTTGGGGTAGATCTGTGTCACAGCTCAACCAACCTGGCAGAAGAAGGGAAAACACAGCTTTATACGTGTTTGTTCTCTGCATATTCTCAATAGATTGAATGATGCCCATGTGCATTCAAGAGGTGATTCTGTTTGCTACTGTTCTNCTACCTATTTGTGATTTATTCCAGAATTCTTCTCACAGACACATCCAGGCATTCTCAGGATAGTAGTTAATAAGATGCCTTGGAATGCCTGGGAATCCTGTGGCCCAGGGAAGTTGAAATACAAAACTAACTGTTAAAAACTACCTGANAGCTTTCCAAAATATCAAGGTTGCAAAAGACCGAGACAAGCTGAGGAGCTATCCATATCCAAAGAGACAAAGAGAATGTGTTATAAGGTGAAATATATAATCCAACACTAGATTTTGAGTATGAATTTTATTTTATTTTCTGCTTCAAAGGAAACNCCTAGAAAATTAGTGAAATATGAGCAAAATATGTAAATAATAGTGCTATTTTAATGCCAATTTTGTGATTTTGATTATTTTATTCTGATCATATAAAAGAACTTATATGTCCTTTTGTCATCAAAGGTTTATGTTTATTATTTTATTATTNTGTGTGTGTATCTGTGTGTAGATAAGCAATCTTGTGTATGGTTGCCATCCAAAGCCAGAGGCATCATATCTTCCCACAGCTGGAGTTAGAAGTAGTTCCTGTTCTCTGTGGAGGCTGGAAACTGAGCTCAGGTCTTCTCANGGAGCAGTACATACACTTAACCATCGAGCCATCTCTCCAGCCCCAGCTTCTTTGTGCTTAAACGTGCTTTCCCTAAACACCCTCTTTCCCTATTAATTCCTATTTTTAAACCTATATTGAAAACTTTTAATAAACTCCAACTTTGCTTCATAAACAAACAAAGTACACAAACATTTAGGAATAAAGAGGCATCAGTTTGCAATTTAAACCCACATGCCTTACAAAAATAATANGCATTCAATTGTAGATAGAAATAAATAATGTCATTATTTATTAGTATTTGGAATAGAANGCATTTTGCTCATGTTTATGCCCTTCCCCATCTCTTCCATATCCATCTCGCTCTTCCCTACTCACCCAACTTTTTGTCCTCTTTGATATACAAGAGGCCACACCCTTCAAGGAAACATCTTTTAACAATTGCAAAAGTCTTCTTGAAATGGAGCTGGAATTAGGTGTTCTTTGAGCCATTTTACTGCTTTTGTGTCAGTCAATTACTTTCCAATACAATTCTACAGAGCAATTGGTAAGNTGTTCAGAATGAGATGTACATCTGATGGAAAAGTAGAAGGATTCAGTGAAAGGGGAGAGGACAGAATATTTGATGAGTCTGCTATTCAGCACATAATTATCAGTCACTCTTCATGTTACCGTGTCACAGGATGTACTCTACNTGACAAGAGTGCAGTAGTGAACAAAGGGAGGAAGAATGTCCCTCTATGTGGATCTCATATGCTAGAGCAGTGGTTCTCAACCTTCCTAATGCTGTGACCCTTTAATACAGTCCCTCATGTTGTTGGGACCCCAACCATAAAATTAATTTTGTTACTACTTTATAACTGTAATTTTGCTCCTGCTGCAAATTGTAATGTAAATATCTGGGTTTTCTGATGGTCTTAGGTGACCCCTGTGAAAGGGATTTTGATCCCCATGGGGGCCATGGCCCACAGGTTGAGAACCACTGTCCTAGAGGGAGGAAATAAACCACAACACAAATGCACTACTAAGATCACTTCGAGTAAGACCTGCTTGGAGTTGAGTTTGTTGCTTCAGCTGTAATTTCTTTTCATCTGGACGCAGCCTTGGTGGTAGATATGGAGGAAAGTAAATGGATTTGGTGAAGTATTTAGTAAATAAAACAGTGACAGATCAATTTACTGGCCTGTGTAGTGGGTATTATCAAGGATTGTTGAAAGACTATTGGTTCCCATCTTTTGGTACTTCTCAAATATTCAATCATCAAAATGAACATAGCATCTAAGCT
>LZPO01018783.1:762-13104 GCA_001675575.1 Neotoma lepida | reverse complement strand
ATCTAGTGCCTTTTGCCATGAACAGTAGCAACAAAGAGATGCAACTGCTTAAGAAGGATGAAACCTGCAAAAGATGAGCTTCCTCTTACCACCTTTGATTCCACAAGGCCCCCAGCTTTTCGGATGGTGCTGCTCACATTCAGGGGATTTTTTCAACACTTAGTTTATTGATGCACATGCCAGTTTATATCCTTTCCATACCCACAACTATGTTCAATCATTTAGATGTTTTTCAATCCAGTCAANTGAATAATAAACTCATCATCATGTATTCCAAGTACTAAGGCAGTTTAAGAAGCATTCNATATGTTGACAGCAGTAACATGATCTGTACAAAGACTCCTTAGAATCAAATATTAAAAAAAATTAAACAAAGAGAAAAAAAATCAGACATCAACTATAACTTTTCTGGTTTAAAGTCTGTCCTGTATCTTTATGCAAGGATAGTTTTCTACTAGGAATTCACTCTGAGTGATGGATAAAACATTGCTTTGGATTAAATTAAAATTATAAACTTATTATCCCTTAGAATAATGTCTCAAGATCAATTTGTGTTTCTTTTTCTATTTATTTTTAGATTATTTCTCAGCTCCACATTTGATAACTACAGACAAGCATCTTTAACTAGGCCATCATGCAATTATTAACACCATGAAATCAACACAGTGGTATTTTTACTTTACAGAATTATTATCTCATATTATATTATTTCCCACTTGATCTAGTTATGGCTTCCATTAGTGTAAACAAAATCAGTAAGAGAGGACATCAATTCTTTNTTCAAGATTATGGGCAACAGATTTTGTTTTCTCAGCAATTGAGAATGATTATTGTGCAGATTTAATCATATAAGATATCTATCATGTTTTTGCATTTTTGCAGAAAAATTGAGTCTTATTCTCTTTCCCATTTATGACATTAAAATGCTCATTGCATTGATTTATTTTCATATGTTATATCATTTTCACATTCCAGAACTAAAGCCCATTTATCTGGAACATAATTCTTTTTTGGATTTTTTTTATTTGCTGTAATTGTTGTTGTTATTACAGGATTATGAAAATAGAACACCAATAAGACATGGACCGGAATGGAGTTGATACAAAGGAAAAGCAAGTTATTGGTGAAAACAATTTGCTTTGTTTTTAGTGGAAAATATGTTAGAGAAGACACTCTACATAAGCTGAGGAGGTACAAGAGAAAAAGAAAGTAGTGAGAACTATATAATTAACNGGAGTTTTATTATATAAAATGTCATTTGAGACGACTTTGAGATTTAGAGTGAGANGATATGCATGATAGAAATGAATGTCTTCAGAAAAGTGTCCATTAANAGTTAAACAGGAGAGTTTATGAATCAAATGATAAACAAGAGTTAAAGGGAAACACGAGAGAACATCAAAAATTAAGAATGTGCATATTCTTAGAAAGTCATATTAATATTATTTGTGTATAGATAATTTTACTATTTTAATCATAGAGTAAGCATATTGGAATAATTTCCTTACTTGACAACAGTGGCTGATCAATAGATCAAAGTTATATAGTTGATGATTAATTGATTGTGTTAAATCATAACAGACCACATAGCATCATAATTAAAACTAATAACTAAATACTGGCCATCTTCGTATGTTCAAGATCTGTGGGACTTAAGGGNATATAGGCTACTATACCACATGTTTCAGAGAAAAATATATTTTTCGTCTACTCTTTTCTTTCCCATGTAACACCTGGATTTAGACATAATGAGAACATGAGAGATTTGTGTAGATATGTCAAGATTTGTCCCTCTATTCTGAATGTTGNCTCATTTTGCAGAAGGCCATTTTACTCTGTACAGTTATAAGTTGCTTTTCATAGAATGAAAAACTAAGGGGTTACATTCTTCATTTTCTAAATGGATTGGAACCAGGGCATACTACGTTTAAATTATTTCCACTGTTTATATTACTTGATTTGAGTGGAAATGTTATTGCTCAAGACAAATTTCCAGAGGTGGAGAGAACAGAACAAGAAAATTTAATCTTCCTTACTTGGACAAGGTACCAAACATATGTGAGAAAAGTATTGCCTTATTTAAATTTCACTTTCAGTAATAATAACAATTTAAACCTTGGTGTTTATATCTTTCTACAAAATGCACTTANATTGTTTATCTGTGTGCTCTAAATCTGACAGCATTAAGTCCTCCNTCTCGTCCAGGTGACCAATGATTGACAGAATTATTTATAAACTTTTAACTCCAGGGCAACTGGAGATGACATTGAAAATGTGCTTTTGAGAAAAATGAGTGGAGAATATCACTTCCACAGGTGGCAGTATTCTTCTGGATATTTATACTAGGAGGTTTCTAGGGAATGTCTTTTAGTATCTAGCCTAAAATTAACCTCCCCAATACTGCATCTGGAGACATTTTACTTTCTATGGTAATGTTTGATTATTTGACCTCTCACTGTCTNTTACCAAACCCAATATGATCTCTTCAGATTACTATGTAATTCATATTCTTTTTTANTTTTTTATGCTCACTTGGATTTTTTCCTTCCCCTATATGANATACAGCAGTTANTGGAACAACTTGGCTATAGGGATTTCTATCTTTTAAGGCACCAGCATCCTGTGTCCATAACCATGACAGGTTACTCTTTCTTTCTCCACTATCTAATATTGTCAATACATTCCCCCAGGTTCATCTCTGCTACACTTAACACAAAAAAAGAAACAGCCATGTCTTTTTTTTTTATTTTAAGACATTTATCAATCACCTAAAATGTAAGAANGCAATAAATAGAAATGAGCACACATGTGGACACATGAACAAACACACATTAAATATAAGTACACAATCAAGTATACACATACACATACACACACACAAACTCACTCTATTCTTTATTTCTGGTTTCCAAATTTCACATGCTAGAAATATCTCATTAGTGTCAATTACCAACATTTTTACTTTNAAAGAAATGTGATATGTACTGTCAAGGTCATGTTAACACCAGCTTCCTAGGTATTACTATGTGCATCCAACCTTCCTGAAGCCAATCATAAATTAGTTTTGAGGACTAAGAAATAATTGCTTTTTTTCNTACCTCATGTAAATAGCCTTGAAGGTAGATGCTTAATGGACACTTTATTTTAAATTATAAGCACAGGAAAATATTAACATTTTCTAAAAATAAGAACACCAAAATAAGCCATGAAAATCCTTGACATTTGGATTGATTTCTTGCTGTAATAGACTATTTCTAGCATGACTAAACTGACTCAGTTGAGTAATTTTCTAACAATTACTGTTACACTTTATATGACATACATAATACATAAAAGTTACATTGTCATAATTGAAAATTGTAATTATTTAATATAAATTATTTTATGAGGGCTATATAACCTACATACATTACTTTAAGTATGCTATGTTTGGGTTTTACCTGGGTACATTCATAGAAAAGCCTGCTTCTAAACAATGAAGATGAAATTATGTCCCAAAACTGTCAATTTCGTGAATGCATTTTGCCCACAGAAATTAAATGAATGATCCATATATTAAAAAAAATGTTGCCAGGCTGTAGTGGTGCATACCTTTAATCCCAGCAAATGGGAGGCAGAGGCAGGCAGATCTCTATGAATTTGAGGCCAGCCTGGTCTACAGAGTTCCAAGTCAGCTAGGACTGTTACACAGGACTGAAACTCTGTCTTAATAAACTAAAACAAAAATGTATATGCTTCATACAATGTTTTAGTAAAGTCTTGTTTATTTGGTTTATGAAGAAAATGAAACACAATGTCCCTCTTTTTTATAGATATTGTCCGTTGTTTAATGTGAAATACTGAATTTCCCTAATATCATCCATGAATAAATCTCCTTTTAATTCAGCTAACATGAAAATATTTTAAATTATACATCCAATGTTGAATATATATGTGTATATATNTACATATATATTCACAATTGTTATATTATCTTAATGAATTGTATCCTTTATTATCATAGTTATTTTTTAATTCAATTCTTATAAAANTTTAGTTGGCTTGTTTAATGGAAATTGAATTTTCAAAAAAAAATAAACTAAAATTTTTGTATAACCNCAAAGGTCTTAAACATCAAAACCAGTTTTGAGGAAAAGAAGCACAATGGGACTCATCATAAGCTCTAATTTCAACCTGCATTGCAAATCCTGTAGTTAAAATGGTCGGGAAACAGATGCATATAGAACTGGAGGCTTAGAGACTACAATATACACATATGCCTATAGGATCAAATGTATTGGTCCTGTGCTAACCATACCAAATGGGGGAAGAAAATTTTCTTCAGAAGACAACCCCAAGGGAAACAGACAGGCCTATACAAAAGAAGCATTCTCCCCTACCCCTGACTCTCTCTTCTATTTTGTTTTTGAAAACAAGGTTTCTCTATGTAGCTCTGGCTGTCACAGAACTTACTCTGTTAGACTACTCTGGCCTTGAACTCACAGAGGTCTGGCTGCCTTTACCTCCCAAGTTCTCAACCTGCCTAATGCTGAGACCNTTTAATACAGTTTCTCANGTTNTGGTGATTTCCANCCCCAACCCCGCCCCAGCTATATAATTACTTTTGTCGCTTCTTCACAANTGTAATTTTGCTATAGTTATGAATAATAATGTAAATATTTTTGGAAATAGAGGTTTGACAAAGGAATCTTGACCCATGGGTTGAGAATCATTCTTTAAAACTCTGTGAAGTCTAACTTGAAATATATCATGATTCCACTGCAAGGCTGAGACTATAAAACTCCTAGAAGAAAAATAAAACAAATCAAAAGCTTCTTGATGCTGCTGGTTATCATGCTTCATGTAGCAAGTGAGTAACCCAACACATATAAATAATAAATAGATGATATCACAAACATACAAAAATATTTCAATAAGAACAATATGTGGTGATATTGTGTCCTCCAATATATTGTGCACCCTAATAAACTTGTCTGGGGTCAGAGAACAGAACAGCCACTAGATAGACATTGAGGCCAGAAAGTGGTGGCACACAAACCTTTAATCCTATCACTTGGGAGGCAGAGATCCATCTGGATCTCTGTGAGTTCAAGGCCACACTGGAAACAACCAGGCATGGTGACACACAGCTTTAATCCCAGGAAGTGATGGCAGGAAGCAGAAAGGTATATAAGACGTGAGGACCAGGAACTAGAGGCTTTTAAGATTTTAGGTTTTTAAGCAGTTCAGCGGAGATTCATTTGGGTNAGGACTTAGAAGCCTGCAGTCTGAGGAAANAAGATCAGCTGAGGAGTTGGCGAGGTGAAGTTGGCTGTGGCTTGTTCTGTTTCTCTGTTCTTTCAGCATTCACCCCAGTACNTGGCTCTGAGTTTGTTATTAATAAGACCTTTTAAGATTCTTGTTATAACAATGAGATTACAAAAAATGTAAAACATAACTTTCAGAATGAGATAAAATATTTGTAANTCACTTCTTTGATAGGTTAATACCTCAAATATATGATGAAACACACAACTCAGCAGCAAAAATAAATGAGTCTATAATAAATAATAAAAAAGTAGGTAAAGGCTCTAAAAATTCAATTTTCCAAACAATGTGAACAAAGAATGAATGGCAAAAGATGTGCTTAATATCAATAATAATTTAAATGCAAACTGAAACCACTATTAGATATTAACTGATTCCTAGCAGGATATGTTATATGAAAAGAGGAAAATATGGGTCAACAACATAGCTCAGGATGTAAAGGCACTTTTCATCAATCATGATGACCACCACTTTTCAATCCCAAGAATCCATACAGTGGAATGACAGAAGTGACTTTGGCAAATCATCATTACATAGTCACTGTGGCACACACACACACACACACACACACAAACACACTCACACACACACACACACTCACACAGACACAAATAATAATATGTAAACAAAATATATTTTAATAAATAATAGAAGTGGTTTGATGAAAGTTTTGAAGTGTGAAACACTTGTTTGTTTGTTGGTAGGAAAGACACAGGTGTAACCATCACAGCAAACAAACAAACATAGAAGTAGATGAACCTAAAAAACTAGAAATAAAACAACCTATAAGCTTAGNCTAGCATATATCCAAGAAAGAAGAATAAAATGGTAATTGGAAGTAGAATTGGAATATTCATGTTCATTGTCAAACTGTTCACATCCATGCAGACAACCCCCATAAATGTCCATCTCTTCCCCTGCTCTAGCAGACTACTTGTTTTTGCTGCCTCCTCCTCCTCTCTGCCCCACGTTCAATAGATAGTGAAGATCTTCTCCACCCCTCACTCCCATCNTGTTATCCAAATTCCAAATCCAGCAGTGAAAATATATCATTCCATAAGCTATAAAGGAAGAATAAAAAGTATGACAGTTTTGACACCATGCATGAAACTAGAAGATACAATAAGTAAGTCCCAACACAGAAAGAGACAGTAAGTGCTGTTTTCCTAATATGTGGATTCTAACAGGTGAACTCATAAAAAGACAGTAGATATGTAGAGTTCCAAGGATGCAGAAGGTCAGAAATGGAATGAACGAAATCCAAGGCAAAGAGTACTTATGTGTTGAACAATCCTTGAGCATCTACTGATGAGTTGTCGAATGGTATCTGTTTCTATTTCACAAGGCAAACACATCCGAAATCATTACATTTTATATCTTCAACATGTTCAACTTTTATTTGGCAACTAATATAGTTTTATAAGTGTAACAAAGGAGCCATAAGAGAAAGAATTGTTTTAAGTTAACAGATTTATAAAAAAAAAATTGACAGAATTTAAATCTGTAGTCAGAACTTTATCTGGATAGAAAATGTTGCCAAGAGATTTGTATTTATATGAAATTAAATTATTTTTAGAGACATCTTGTTCTTTTTACTTTAAAATCTAACACCCAACTTAATTGTTTNAATAACAAGATAAAATAGTATTTATTTTTACATTTAAAGAGAGCCAATTTAAGAACATAAAACTCATCCTAAAGACAGAATTTATGCTTATCTTTCAACAGTTCATTTTAGTATATGTTGGAAAAGCAAGCCATGCGTGTACAATAAAAAAGAAAAATGTTAGGTTTCAAAACTTAATGAACCATCAATATGAAAACAACAAATAAATATGTTTAAATGTTAACTTCTTCATGATATTATATTTCAGGCTGTATGATTCCTCTTTGGATAANATGAATATATAGACAGTTTTATTAAGTCTAGGATAATCTACATCCAGCTACAGTCACTATTATTAGCTGATTATGCAAACCTACCTGGGTGAGATGGTGAATGCCTTTAATTTCAGAACTTTGAAGCCAGCAGAAGGTAGATCTTTTGCGTTTGAGATCAACCTTCTCTACATAACAAGCTCTAGGTCTACATAGGGATACCTTGTCTCAAAACACAAAGAAANAAAAATAAAAACAAATCATGCACCTAGCATAGGGAACCCTGAATGCTCTATTACCTCAGCTGTGATCACATTGAACAAACTTCATGATTCATCTCATCTCTTCTTTGTTGTAATGGTAAATGGTAAATGCTAACATTAGTTCTGCCACAGTGTCTGGTCAAATCAACCCAAAACTAATGAAATCATAGCCACTGATTTAATAAGCCTAACCTAGTTTGACTTCTGAGACAAACATGTCACCCTTTACACATTAACACAAAATAAGCAATCTCAACTATTTCTGATCATCTGTATCACTGTAAGTTCCATTACATTTGGGGTAGATTTGATTTTTCTCTCCTTGCCATATAATAAAGAAAGTAACAAATGAGAGATTTATCTTTGATGAGTTTAATTGTAAAATCATACAGTCAACTCTCATTAATAAAACTACTTGAAATATATATATATATATTCAGAATAGAACTCTTAAAAATTATGAAATCACTCTGGACAGGGAAGCAGGTAGCCTGACTGCACATCTTCACCTCTCCACATACTCCTGCAAATTCTATCCCCTAGTCTCATTCCCAGCTCCTTAAAAGACAATCCTGCTGTGGCCTTCCCTTTCTGTCCACCCCCACTGCTAGTGTATCACCCAGATCTTCCCCTCCAAATGTCTGTCCCTCACTCATTCCATTATTTTTAGACCCCCAATTCAAGCAGGCAATCCCTGCAGGGCAGGGCACTCATGCCAAGGAAGCANGTAGGCTAACGGCAAATCTTCACCTATCCCTACTCTCCTCCAGTCCATTATCCAATCTCATCCCCTGCTCTAGCAGACTACTTGTTGTTGCTGCCTTCTCCTCCTCTCTGCTCCATGTTCAATAGATTATGAAGATCTTCTTCTCTACCCCCCTCATCCTGTTATCCCAATCCCAAATCCAGCAAACATTTCTCTGGGAGCCTGCCAGTCAAGCCTGCTAGAATAGCAAGTAGCACAGCTAAGTAAGTAGATGAGCTCCAGATCCTCACTCTCCTTCCTTTCTTCCATATCTAATCCCCCAGTCTCATCCTCAGCTCTGTAGCAGACTATCTGTTCTGGCCTCTCCTCACTCTCTGCACACATTCCTAGGAAACCAAGCATATTTAGGTTGAATACCTCACTTTCCTCCCTCCTGTGGACCCTATCAGACATCCCGAGAACACCCCATTCCTATATGTCAGCGCCAATACATAGAACATACATTTTACCAAGAACTCCCGGGTTCCACATCTATCAGGATGCCAGAAGAATTTCTTATCATGCAACATACAGCCAGCACACTCTTAAGAACTGAAAGGGGGACAGAAACTAAAGGAAAATAACACTCATCAAACAAAGATAAGACCAGATGTCTGCACTTAGAATTACAATCTTCCCAAACCCAGATACCTAGAATCAAGCTTAAAAACCCAATCAATAACTGCAAAGACAATATGGCCCCACTAGAGCCAAGCAACCCTACCACAGTAAGCCCTGAGTATTTTAGTATAGCTGACATATAAGACAGAGACCTTAAAGTAGCCTTCATGGATACTATAGATGTCCTTAAAGAGGAAATGAAAGCATGCCTTAAAGGGATCCATGAAAACACAAACAAAAAGTGGAAAGAAATGAGTAAAGTNGTTCAAAAACTGAAAAGGANATAGGAACAATAAAATAAAACCAAACTAGGGGAAATCNGGAAATAAAAAATTTAGGAACTTGAACATGAACCTCAGAGGTAAGCTTCACCAACAGAATATGAGGGATAGAAGAAAGAATCCGAGTCATTGAAAATATGAGAGAAGAAATAGATACTTAGGTAAAAGAAAATGATAAATCTAAATAGAAATATTTGGCATAAAACATCCAGACACTCTGGAAAACATTTTATACATAGTTTGATTTTTGTACTAATTGAACTCCAGATATTTTTGTCCCATATATAAGACTTCAGTGAGAAACTTCTGAGATAGTTTTGCTTCTATTCAGCTGGTTTCTTATGGTTACAATTTGAATTATTATGTAAATAATTCTGAAGCAAGTGCATTTCAGTAGATAGGTTTTTTTTTCTTTGAATTATCTCCTTAGACTTGATATTTACCAATTGTATTAGTGGATTCAGTAGTATGAATATTTTAACTATCTCTCACACACTTTTTCATCTAAAAGCTTATANCAATTTCTGCTGGTTTAAAATTTACTCTTTCATCTAAGTCTCACCATCATTATAATACATTTCNTTCAGTTATTTTATTAAGTGCAAAATAATACTTACATTTTCCTTAACTTGGTTACTAAAATGAACATATTTTCATTAATTGTGTCCATGGTATTTTTTTAATATCTCTTGAAAGAATTGTTTATCTGATAAGAGGATTGATCATCAAAAAAAGAAAACTTTGAATAAGACAAATATAAGAATAATAGGAATATAGAGGAAGGAGAAGAAACCCAGGTTAAAGCCACAGAAAATATTGTCAACAAAATCATAGAAGAAAATTTCCCTAACCTAAAGAAGGATATGCCTATCAAGATACAAGAATGTATGATTCTGTATAGAACACCAAATAGACTGGACCAGAAAAAAAAATTTCCCTTGGCACACAATGTTTAAAACAATAAACATACAGAACAATGAAAGAATATTAAAAGCTTTAAGGGTAAAAGACCAAGTAACATATATAGGGTAAAAGACCAAGTAACATATATAGCAGACCTATAGAATAACACCTAATTTCTCAATGGGGGAAGGGTTGCTGGAATGGGAGGGTCAAGTGGGGATGGGGAGGAAAGGGACACAGGGAGGAAATACAGGGAGAAACAACTAAAATTAAAGGCAATCGTAGGGATAGTACGAAACATAATATAGTAGAAGCTTCCTAAATTACATAGATAGATGAAGGCAATCTAACTGAAATTGGCAAATAATGGGGGAGAAGTGCCCCAACTGGACATCCCTTATCACTGAACAAATCTTCTAGTCCTAGGATTGAGTTACATATAATAGTGAGGTTGACTGAAGGGTTTCCATGGAAACACCCAAAAAAACACTAGCTTTTGTCAAGACTATATATTGCTCTCTGTAAAGGGACTGTCAAAGGCCTCAATGCTGAAAACAGTATCTGCACAACACATTGAACTTGTAGCAGTCAATCTGGTGCCTTCATAGAGCCTTCACCCCTATGTTCTAATCTTCCTAACACCTTTAGTACAGGAAGGTACTCTGTATACTATGAAAGACAAACATAAACATCAACCCAAGTGCAAACTCTTTGATCTACAATGGTATTCTGTCTGCAAGATATGCCAGTACAATGGTAGCACAATATTTGTGGGAGGAATCAACCAATATCTGATTTGAGTAAAGGGTCACTCCATAAGATGGAGCCCATACCTGACCCTGTTTGGGTGACCAAGAACCTGAGAGTAGATAACCCAGACATACAGGGTAAAACCCAATACTANTTTTCTAAAAAANCAACCACCCCCCAACAACATTGTAATTAGCAATAAAATGACTCTTAATAACATTCTGCTATACAATAGTAGAGTGCCTTGCTCAGTCATCATCAGAGAATCTTTCTCCTGTAGCAGATGGGAGCAAATACATAAACATAGCAGACGATAGTCAGAGAGGGAAAGATCTCAGCATACCCAGCTCTGAAAAAAATGTCTCCATCAAATCCTTCCCTTCATTGCTCTGGGAACCCTGCAGAAGAGATTGAAAGTGCCAAAGGGGAGAGAGANCCTCAAGAAAACAAGGCACTGTACATCAACAAGATTGATGCACATACAAACTCTCAGAGACTGAGGCAGCACACACAGGAACTGCATGGGTCTGTACCAGATGGAATCCTAGAATTTAAAGAAGTGGNCACGTGCCTTCATCCCTATCCCAGAATCAATCTCCATTTATAACCACTTGAAAATGAAAATATAGTTTCCTTCAAGGGAGTCTCACTGGGGGAATAAACTACTCTTAAGGGTAGGTTACACTCCCAGCAGTAGATGGACAACAAAAGAAAAAAATGTGTCTTGAAGGTTCCTTGTCTCAGAATATCCTGTCAGAGTTTTTTGTTTTCTTTTTTATTTTATCTTATAATTTTTAATTTTGATTTTATATTATTTGTACATATGTTTTCTGTTTTTATTACAGGTTCTAGGCATATAAATTATAGTTCCAGTTTATTCTTTTTATGGGATTCTGAGTATGGNAATGAGTGGGACTCTGCTTCTCGTGCCTTCTCTTGGGCTCTTTTCCATCTATTTGTTTGTTTAGACCTATTCAAATGTCTTTGTTTTTTGTTTTATCTTAATATATTATATCATATTTCATTATTATCCCTTAGAAGGCTGTTTGTTTTCTAATGAGAAAATGAGAGACAGAAAGTGGGTGGACCCATATGGGAGTGGAGTTGGAGAGGAACTGGGAGAAGTAGTGTAAACCATAATAAAGGTATATTAAGTGAGAAAATGATCTATTTTTAATAAAAGGAACAATAAAAATAGCTACCAATATTATATAATAAATTTGTATGACTGTTCTCTCGTGAGTCAAGATAAAAACTAGTAGTTTTAGATTGAGCTTGACAACAGGTAAATGAAACTACAGAGCAATAATGTGGATAGAGAAAGTCTATTACCACAGGGTGATGTGAACATTGATTGGATTCNCAAGACGCCTTCTGAATTCACCATCATTGTGACAAAGAGCTGGCACAGATTGNGATCCTACCCTGCACCTGCCCACCCTAGTCTTAGACATCAGTATTGCCTGAGAAATTTTGGAAGCAATAGTCGATACCCCTATAGCATCCCCTCACTTTCTCAATGTTGACAGCATCCCCTCACTTTCTCAATGTTGACAGCATCCCCTCACTTTCTCAATGTTGACAGCATCCCCTC
>LZPO01018781.1:6831-20916 GCA_001675575.1 Neotoma lepida | reverse complement strand
GGTACTATAGTACCTTAAGGTACTGTGGCTTGTAAGGGTTCCAACAAGAAGGACCACCAGAAAAGAATACACAATCTGCAGATGCTGGCCTATAGCCTCTATCTATACCAGCTTATATACAAACACTGCATATTCACCCACAAAAATAGTCACTGAACACAATTTCCCAATTGCTTGTAAGAAATCAGCACTATTAGGTCTTGCAGTATGTTTACAGACAGCACCAGGTTTACAAATTATAGCCTGTACATTTCACAGAACCCAGAATCCTGAGCTTCAAACAAGAGGAAATCAAGTCAGAGAAGGAGGTCAGAAGTCAGTCAGACCTCCTTACTAGAGACTGCCCTGACCCTAACCCACAGGTCATCTAGGTACAGATGATACCTGAGGAAAATACAAGACAGTGGGAGCCTGTCATCCTGAGCAATAGCCAGCATCAGAGCCTAGGCAGGGATCTGANGGGGTCCTGTGGCAAGCTCCCTGTTCTCTAAGCCTTGTCTTCTGCTCAAGAGATCAAGGCTGGTTGTTAGGGAGCATTCTCAAAGATAGTGGGAGAGGCACGCAGGTGTTCACCTATAATCTTTGCTCACCTGTGACCCCAGTCAAAGCTCTCCTTTCCTGCCCAATTACTTCCACTGTGAAAGAACACTGACACAGCTCCTGGCAGCAACTATTGCAACAAACAGGAAATATTTAGCATGGTACTTATACAGTGACATTAAATATTAACCACTGTTATTCTCCTTATAATGTAAAGCNAAACTTCAGCCACATTTCTTCTCTCAAAACATCCTTGTTCTCTCTGGAAAAATAGCCACTTTTATTGCTGTAACAAGGGCACCAGAGTGGTTAGTTCATCTCCACAGGACCTTGGCATTGTAGTTCCTCTCAGGCTGAGTTCAGATATGAATCTCTAGTTCCACAGCAGGACTAGTCCTGAGGACAAGACGCTATGCAAGAAACTATGAAGCATCACAGGTCTCACATACCAGGAACAGGCAGGCCTTTCTGGTGGAGCTCTGTGGGACTACCACTTAAGATCCTAATGAACGACCAAGAGTGTCATCAGAAAGTCCCACAAGCAGCCACTACAAAAGCCAGAGCCCAGCCAGGTACTGAGACCTCTATGTGGCCCAAACATGGGCAACACTCCCTACTCTGAGGGAAAGCTTTGTGCTGTGTCTAGGAGAGTGTGGCTCACCATCAGGTCTTTCACTCGGTTGCTCAGCTGGTCAATGAACAGGATGGGGAGGTAGTGCACTGTCTTCCCAAGCTGAATCCTGGGGGTTTGAAGCACAAAAAGCCTAAAGTCAGTGTCAGATTTAGTCTCTTGGGGCACTAAATACGTGGAGAAACTAGGTCACCCTGGGAGCATCCCACCCAGCATCACTGTTGGCTGCATCCTGACCACTGAACTCTCACAAGATGGCCTTTCTAAACAGAAGCAGGAGAGGGTAACACAGCATGACAATAGTTATAGCCACCAGCAGGACCCACACACCTGCCCTCTACATGAGTGGTGGGGCATTAGCTGGGACATAACTTCTGGAAGGCTATCCACACANTGCTGTAGGTTGCCTGAGAGGAAGGCTGTAGACAGCGNCAGAGCTGGCCCTTTCTGTACCAAATGTTTACAATCTGGAGCATGTACACAAATCTGATTTTATAAGATTTAGGGTTGGAGAATTAGCTCAGTGGTAGAGTTCGTGTTTAACATGTACAATGTCTTGATTTAATTCCCCAACACCTGACACAAAGAGATTCAAACCTTACAAAAGAAAATATGAAACCTCTGACAATATCAGAAACTATCTGTTGTGAATAGAAGTGATTCTCAGCCATTTTCAGAAGCAACATGACACCATGATGGCACACTGATGATCTCAACACAGGGCTTCCTGAACACGACCACAGTCACATTTAACTAAGGATGGCAAGAAATATTTAGGTCACAGCCTAGAGATGAAATCTTAGACTTGAGTCCAGCTACAAAACCAACATTTCACTGCCCAGGTAGCATAAGAACAGCACAAAGCAATAGGGTACAAAGCAGTCAGTTAACCTATGCTTTTTGTTTCAGCCCAGGGGACATTCTTCCTGAACTAACGAGGAAGATGCACCAGCTGGAAATTCACTCTTTCTCTCAATCCTGTCAGCCACCTTGACCATCATCACAACCTCTGGGTGGTAAGCAAGGAGCTGGATAGGTCTGCAGCAGCTCACAACACAGACAGGGTCCAGAATAAAGGTATGGTATACTCTATTTGGGCTCACCCACACCTATGCCTGCTCTGCCATCAGTTCTAGAAGCAGCTTCCCTCCCAGGGTTCCACTTGAGACTTACATCTTCATGTACCGATGCACATCTGCAGGTAGGGAGGACCCATCAAAGACAAAGTCATCCACCATCACATTCAGGGTCAACCTGGGTCGCCAGTGAGAGACAGGTTCATCCAGGGCATTAGATGGCTTCTTCTCTGCTTCTATCTGCTGCTATAAGGAATAGAAATGGAAGCTATGCTACCTGGGACCAGCCTGGAGGTCAGGGCCTTCACCTGAGAACTCATTGGCTCCCTAGACTGGCAAAAGTGGGAAAGGAGGCCTAGTTGAGGGGTTCTAGTGACCTTGGGCTGTCAGTCCCAGACCACATGCTCCTTCCTCCCAACTGCTTCTATGAGCTCTTGGGGAGGCAGAGCTGAGGGATCAGGGACTGGGGAACTAACACAGCAGGTCTGCATGCCTGNGAGCTGAGGAGAGACTACCAAGAGACAACACTAAACCAGATATAAGTGAACAAAATATAAATAGTACCCATACTCTTCCTATAATTTAGAATTATGAGCATAAGAAGAAATGCCTAGTCATGCAGTCCTACAGTGTGTGTGTGTGTTCTGTGTGTATATGCACATACACTCATATATTGATGATGGTCACCAGAAAAGTACAGGTGAGCTCTGAAGCTTAACTGCCCTACCAGGAAGGCATTCACACTTGCCCAAAGATGCAGCCGGCCTAGAGCCAGAGAGGGAGTCTCTGCTAGAGTGCTATGAATCACTCTCCAACAGTAACCTGCTGTAGTTTATCTGCAAATCCATGGGCTATTATTTGAATGAAAGATAATTAAGTATGACAGTAGTATTTAAATTATAAGACATGTACACAGACTCTGAAAAAGAAACACAAGCTTGCTACAGTGATCTGTTAAGACCCTTACCTGTGCAGCAGACTCCCCAGTGAGCAGATTAATTTCTTCTGGTTTGGGGATCATGTAGGTAGTCAGAGGACTGATCAGGTGTACCTGTTTTCCATCGTGCCAGGGCAGAATCCCAGCATGATGTAGGAAAATATATGCGTACAGCGTCCCATTGTCTCTTGTTGTCTTTGGTACAGAAACATTAACTGTCCTAAAACAGAACAGTTATTTTAAACATGTACATGTTAAGTTCCATGTTTATTATGTAGTCCAGACAGTCCTCAAACTCAGGTTCCTCCTGCTCCAGCTTTCCAACTAGCTGGGATTAAAGGTGTGCACCACCATGCTGATGCACAGTTTATACACACATGGTAGTAGTTAACCATTTCTTTAGATTTACACAATCTAATTTTAGCTCAGAAATACTAAAAACGAAACCCACCTGCCTATGACTTTTTAGAACACAATCGTGTCCTGAGCACTATGAAAAGTACAGCACTCTCTGCCTCCATTTCAAGAGTCTCAGAAGGGACTTGTTTTAAAGCCATGGTGGGAACTGCTACAAGAAGCACACAGGGAATGGACTTCTCTAAGGCTCCTAAGCAGAGATGCCTCTACCAGGGAACTGAAAGGAACCCCAAATACACAGGTGCTGACATCACACCATGCTCTGCTGTCNAAACTTCAGCCACATTTCTTCTCTCAAAACATCCTTGTTCTCTCTGGAAAAATAGCCACTTTTATTGCTGTAACAAGGGCACCAGAGTGGTTAGTTCATCTCCACAGGACCTTGGCATTGTAGTTCCTCTCAGGCTGAGTTCAGATATGAATCTCTAGTTCCACAGCAGGACTAGTCCTGAGGACAAGACGCTATGCAAGAAACTATGAAGCATCACAGGTCTCACATACCAGGAACAGGCAGGCCTTTCTGGTGGAGCTCTGTGGGACTACCACTTAAGATCCTAATGAACGACCAAGAGTGTCATCAGAAAGTCCCACAAGCAGCCACTACAAAAGCCAGAGCCCAGCCAGGTACTGAGACCTCTATGTGGCCCAAACATGGGCAACACTCCCTACTCTGAGGGAAAGCTTTGTGCTGTGTCTAGGAGAGTGTGGCTCACCATCAGGTCTTTCACTCGGTTGCTCAGCTGGTCAATGAACAGGATGGGGAGGTAGTGCACTGTCTTCCCAAGCTGAATCCTGGGGGTTTGAAGCACAAAAAGCCTAAAGTCAGTGTCAGATTTAGTCTCTTGGGGCACTAAATACGTGGAGAAACTAGGTCACCCTGGGAGCATCCCACCCAGCATCACTGTTGGCTGCATCCTGACCACTGAACTCTCACAAGATGGCCTTTCTAAACAGAAGCAGGAGAGGGTAACACAGCATGACAATAGTTATAGCCACCAGCAGGACCCACACACCTGCCCTCTACATGAGTGGTGGGGCATTAGCTGGGACATAACTTCTGGAAGGCTATCCACACANTGCTGTAGGTTGCCTGAGAGGAAGGCTGTAGACAGCGNCAGAGCTGGCCCTTTCTGTACCAAATGTTTACAATCTGGAGCATGTACACAAATCTGATTTTATAAGATTTAGGGTTGGAGAATTAGCTCAGTGGTAGAGTTCGTGTTTAACATGTACAATGTCTTGATTTAATTCCCCAACACCTGACACAAAGAGATTCAAACCTTACAAAAGAAAATATGAAACCTCTGACAATATCAGAAACTATCTGTTGTGAATAGAAGTGATTCTCAGCCATTTTCAGAAGCAACATGACACCATGATGGCACACTGATGATCTCAACACAGGGCTTCCTGAACACGACCACAGTCACATTTAACTAAGGATGGCAAGAAATATTTAGGTCACAGCCTAGAGATGAAATCTTAGACTTGAGTCCAGCTACAAAACCAACATTTCACTGCCCAGGTAGCATAAGAACAGCACAAAGCAATAGGGTACAAAGCAGTCAGTTAACCTATGCTTTTTGTTTCAGCCCAGGGGACATTCTTCCTGAACTAACGAGGAAGATGCACCAGCTGGAAATTCACTCTTTCTCTCAATCCTGTCAGCCACCTTGACCATCATCACAACCTCTGGGTGGTAAGCAAGGAGCTGGATAGGTCTGCAGCAGCTCACAACACAGACAGGGTCCAGAATAAAGGTATGGTATACTCTATTTGGGCTCACCCACACCTATGCCTGCTCTGCCATCAGTTCTAGAAGCAGCTTCCCTCCCAGGGTTCCACTTGAGACTTACATCTTCATGTACCGATGCACATCTGCAGGTAGGGAGGACCCATCAAAGACAAAGTCATCCACCATCACATTCAGGGTCAACCTGGGTCGCCAGTGAGAGACAGGTTCATCCAGGGCATTAGATGGCTTCTTCTCTGCTTCTATCTGCTGCTATAAGGAATAGAAATGGAAGCTATGCTACCTGGGACCAGCCTGGAGGTCAGGGCCTTCACCTGAGAACTCATTGGCTCCCTAGACTGGCAAAAGTGGGAAAGGAGGCCTAGTTGAGGGGTTCTAGTGACCTTGGGCTGTCAGTCCCAGACCACATGCTCCTTCCTCCCAACTGCTTCTATGAGCTCTTGGGGAGGCAGAGCTGAGGGATCAGGGACTGGGGAACTAACACAGCAGGTCTGCATGCCTGNGAGCTGAGGAGAGACTACCAAGAGACAACACTAAACCAGATATAAGTGAACAAAATATAAATAGTACCCATACTCTTCCTATAATTTAGAATTATGAGCATAAGAAGAAATGCCTAGTCATGCAGTCCTACAGTGTGTGTGTGTGTTCTGTGTGTATATGCACATACACTCATATATTGATGACGGTCACCAGAAAAGTACAGGTGAGCTCTGAAGCTTAACTGCCCTACCAGGAAGGCATTCACACTTGCCCAAAGATGCAGCCGGCCTAGAGCCAGAGAGGGAGTCTCTGCTAGAGTGCTATGAATCACTCTCCAACAGTAACCTGCTGTAGTTTATCTGCAAATCCATGGGCTATTATTTGAATGAAAGATAATTAAGTATGACAGTAGTATTTAAATTATAAGACATGTACACAGACTCTGAAAAAGAAACACAAGCTTGCTACAGTGATCTGTTAAGACCCTTACCTGTGCAGCAGACTCCCCAGTGAGCAGATTAATTTCTTCTGGTTTGGGGATCATGTAGGTAGTCAGAGGACTGATCAGGTGTACCTGTTTTCCATCGTGCCAGGGCAGAATCCCAGCATGATGTAGGAAAATATATGCGTACAGCGTCCCATTGTCTCTTGTTGTCTTTGGTACAGAAACATTAACTGTCCTAAAACAGAACAGTTATTTTAAACATGTACATGTTAAGTTCCATGTTTATTATGTAGTCCAGACAGTCCTCAAACTCAGGTTCCTCCTGCTCCAGCTTTCCAACTAGCTGGGATTAAAGGTGTGCACCACCATGCTGATGCACAGTTTATACACACATGGTAGTAGTTAACCATTTCTTTAGATTTACACAATCTAATTTTAGCTCAGAAATACTAAAAACGAAACCCACCTGCCTATGACTTTTTAGAACACAATCGTGTCCTGAGCACTATGAAAAGTACAGCACTCTCTGCCTCCATTTCAAGAGTCTCAGAAGGGACTTGTTTTAAAGCCATGGTGGGAACTGCTACAAGAAGCACACAGGGAATGGACTTCTCTAAGGCTCCTAAGCAGAGATGCCTCTACCAGGGAACTGAAAGGAACCCCAAATACACAGGTGCTGACATCACACCATGCTCTGCTGTCNTGTTTCTGGCAGGCGCACACTGAGGTGGAGNTCAGGAAGGGCTATTTCCAGGAGTACTCATGTTTCTACAACTTCCTCCAGGCTCCAAAATGATAGTTTCACTATCTGTCCTGGACAACTGACATGGGTGTGATGAACAGAAGGCNGTATCTACCACTCTAAAACTAAACCTAACTGAAAAGTAAATGGTGCCAGCACTTTCCACCCCCATTTCAAGAGGACAGGAGTTAGTAGTCAATAACTGCCCTAAAGCCACAGGCTGATTGGCCTGGACAATGACNCACTGGTGGGAGCTGAAGACTGGTTGACTAGTGAGTCCAATGCCTGCTGGGCAATAGAGAACCTTGATTTGATGAGCAAATCATTTTAAAAGTTTTATTTGAACTTTTACAAGTGAGAATCATATGTCAAATGCTAAACCATGGTAATTCTCAAAAGTTATTGTACGTAGTTGAGTACTGATGATCTATTCTAGTGTAAAAGGTCACTTAATTATGACTTTTTGCACAATGCTTTCCACTCTTAAAAGTAACAGGTGAACTACTTCTACTAGGTAAATCAATGTACTACTCCTTGGGAGACTACATGGGCTATGGTAACCACACTGCCATCAGACAGCAGTAAAAGCTACTTTCTAAGTGACAAACTCATCATCTGTGACTGTCAGCTTGAAAGATTACACATATCCTAGTCAAGAGTGCTTCTCTAGGATGTCCTCACTCTGTACACAATGCTATAATGACTCTGTGGAACCCATCTCTGGCAATCTGTCCCATATCCACACCTTTCAAATTTGGACTCCACATCAAAATCTTCCACGTTCAAGACCAGGTCCACATTGTTCTCTGCACCAAGGCTGGACCGTGTGGTGGTGTAAACACTTAGCTGTGAAGAGTGAACAAGAATGAAAGGCCAAAAGGCCCTGATAGAAAACATCACTATAGGGGGAGGGCAGGCAATCTGAAGGCTACCTCCCAGGGGGANAGCTTGGTCTTGGTCAAAATGGCCTTTCGTGACACTGTTGTGAAGAAAGAACATAAGTGTGGAGCTGACCTGTCGTGAATCCCCACTGGAACCAGGAAGTGACATCGGTAATGACGAGTCAGAGCTTAGAGCCTGAAGCTTATGGCTGGATTACTCCTGGTGACTTCCACTGAGGTCTCATTAGGAAACACATGTGGGGCAATTCGACCTCAGTTATAATCAGGGCAGAACAGGGCACCAAGGGGGTAACCAGAGGGCAGCAGAGAACAGAGAAGCCCCAACTCCAGCTCTCATTGCCATCTCACTAGAGCATTGGACACTGTCATCAGTGGTAGCGGGCAACGCTTGGGGCCCGCATCCCGTTTTCTGACCAGTGTCAGTAGGGCATGGGGTAGCACCCGGCCGGGAGGCGCCCTCTTAGGGCCCCCACCCGACTCTCACCTGCAGCTTGGGCCGCCGGGCCAGATAGGGCTGGATGCAGTTGGAGTCGCCCGAGCACGGACGGGTGTAGACGATACCATACATGACCCAGCAGGTGTGCACCACATACACCACAAACACGCCCACCACCAAGCTGGTGAAGGAGCTGCGGCCGCTCCACATGGCGCCGCCGCCGCCGCCTGCGGGCCAAGCGCCGCCGCTCGCGCCCAGCGGCCGGCCGCCGCTCACGGGAGAGCCGCCGCGCGCCGCCGCCGCCGCCGCGGGGAAACCAACGCGCCTCGCGCGGGGCGCCGGCCGCCCCGCATGCTCCCGCCGCCCACACCTGGAGCCGCGGGAGGAGTCGCGGGAGTCGCCGGATTCGCCGCCCACCGCTTCCGAGATCCGAGCCGCAGGCGGAAGTGGCCGCGCGCGGCCCTCTGGGAACCGGGCGCTCAGACACGCAGGCGCGTCCGCACGCGGGGCGCGTCCGTGACGTCAGCCTCCCGTGCGGTCCTCCCGGCGTGACCCGCGGGGACCAGGTGGAACTTAATACTCAGTAGGACCCCCTACCCGGAAGGGTGTGTTCTTGTGCATTGCTCTCCTTATTCCCGGCAGTCTGCAGCCCGGACAAAGGTTGACCGCAGGGTCCCAGGACGATGGCGAGCAGGCGAGATGGGGACCATAAAGCTGGCCTCCCAGCTCTTCTAAGTCTAGGGTAGCGCCCAAAAAAATTAGGGGGGAAAAAAACAGAGAGGAGACTCAGGAAACTCCTAATTCTGGGGTGTGGAGTTACCATATTGATAACATGCAATTCAAGATGGGCAGAACAGGGCATAAAGACTTTTACAGGTCAGTTGCTCCTTTTGTCAGAGGAAGAATGAGTCCTTTGGGTAATATAAACGTGAGTTCCGCCTAACCGCTGAAGAGGTAGGTTCTGTCTCAAGTCGACCTATGTTTTCCCGACTTGCACATCCATTACACATCCAGAAAAAAGCGTCTGGGCGTCTTTTTAATCTCCTTTAATATTTCTTCGTTTACAGTATACACAATTTCTAGAGGGAAGGGGCCAGTTACGCCACATCCCAGAGCAGTGGCCAATAGAGATAAGGAGGAAGGAAAACGATTTCTCCTGTTTTGGGAAGCTTGTTGGCAGTTGGTGTTTTCCTTACTCCGTGGTGGGCTCACAAGCCCATTCTGTCAGAAAAGTTTATGGAGGCAAGCCCCTTGGAGTTTTTTGGAGCTCAGTGTACCGGTAGCCATGCTCTGTTGTGGCATTCTCATGTTTCTTGCACATACAATCAGAAACACTGTTAGGCATTTTGTAAAAATGGTGCTATTAAAATGAAAGTTTCAGAGATGAAGCACCTATTTCAGCATAAGGGTATCTTAGGGTTTCTGTTGCTGTAATAGACACCATGACCAAAAGTAACTTGCAGAGTAGGGCTTATTTTGCTTACACGTCCACATCACAGCACATTATTGAAACATGTCAAAGAAGATAGAAGCAGAATATGGAGGAATACNGCTTACTAGCTTTCTCATGACTTGCTCTGCTTGATTTCTTATAGCACTCAGGACCACCAGGGGTGGCACTGTTCACAGGGAACTGGGCCCGTCCACATAAATCATCAATCAAGAAAATGCACCACAAGCCAATCAGGTGGGGCAGTTTCTCAGTTGAGGTTTCCTCTTCCCAAATGACTCTAGTTTGTGTGAAGTTTTCATAAAACTAGCCAGCACATTTGATCCCTACACAGCTTGTCAGACAACCACATCACTGTTAAACCATACCTTTCTTCCTCATCCCCAAGATCTCATAATATTACAGTATTAAACACTTCAACTTTTTAAATTCCCTGACTTTAAAATTCACATTTTGAAATTTCAGTGTCTTTAAAATATCCAAAGTCTCTCTAAAATTCCGAAGTCTTGCCAAAATTCCAAGGTCTCTCAAAAATCTCTGTACAATTCCCAAATTTCTGAACTGTGGGATCCTGTACATAAAACCAGGTTATATATGGTCTTACTCTACAAAGGAAGAACCAGGCACAATCACAATCAGATCAAAGCAACCCCCAAAATTCAGTTATGTAAAAAGTTCAGTGCTTGACACTTGGGACTCATGATGTTTTAGGCACCAAAGAGTTTTCCACAGCATGCAAAAGTGTCTCCAAGGCTCAGGCCAGCCCTACTCCATNGGTGCTGCTGTCCTTAGTGGTTGTTCCATGGTATTGGCATCACCAAAATTCTGGGTCTACACTACGNCTGGGCTGCACTTAACCAATAACCANTAACCTCTCTTGGGATGTCTTCAGGGACTTCAGCCATACCACGTAGTGCCAAGACTCAGCTACTCTCCATGATCCCTCTATGCCTTCAAAACCAGTACCACCTTCAAAACTATTAGATATTACCAAGTTTGGCTGTCAGCAGGAAGTACAACTTTGGCCACCTCTGAAATGGCTTCTATGTGCTGACTCTGAGGAAGCACTTCTCAGAAGATTTTGCCTCAATGATGCTGGTTTCTTCTCTTTTTTTAATTAATTAAATTTATTCATTTATTTTGCATCCTGACTGCANTTTCCCCTCCCTCCTCTCCTCCCATCCCCTTCCCCACCTCCCCTCTGTCCCCAGCTCATCCACTCCTCTGTTTCTGTTCAGAAAGGGGCAGGCCTTCCATGGGTGTCAATAAAGCATGGCATATCAAGTTGAGGTAGGACTAGGGAGCCCACATGGCTAGGCTCTCTACATATGTGTGACAGTTGTGTAGCTTGGTCTACTTGTGGAACTCCTAGCAATAGGCACAGGACCTGTCCCTGATGCTTTGGCTGGCTTTTGGGACCTGTTCCTCATAGTGAGTTGCCTTACCTAGCCTTAATATGAGGGGAGGAGCTTAGTCCTACCTCAGCTTGATATGCTGGTTTCTTCTTAATCACAGCTGATTCTCAGTCCCACATGACCAGTATGGATTATCCAACCAAAGCAAAGACTTTATTTTTAGTGATTCTTAATTCAAAGTGTCNCATAAATAGCCCTGATAGAGTGTTTGCTTTGATCTAAAACTTCATGAGTCAGGCCTCTTTGTCTGCATTGTTTTTGACATTCTTATCTATTGCTGAATATTTGTTTAACTATGTAAAGATGTGTTGCATTTATTTAATTATGTAAAGATGTGTTGCTGTTTTACTTTATCTGCCTAAGGCACCTGATTGGTCTAATAAAAAGCTGAAAGGCCAATAGTGAGGGAGGAGGTATAGGTGGGACTTCCAGGCAGGGAGAGTAAGTAGGAGGAGGAATTTAGGCTCAGATGAAGAAAGAAAAAGAGACANGAAGAAAACACCAGGGGACAGTCAGCTAGACACAGAGGAAGCAGGACATATAGAATGAAAAAAGGTAAAAAGCCCTGAGGCAAAACGTAAATGAATAGAAACTGGTTAACTTAAGTTAAAAGAGCTAGTGGGACAAGCCTAAGCTAAGGCCGAGCATTCATAATTAATAATAAGTCTCTGTGTCTTTATTTGGGAGCTGGTTGGTGGCCCAAAGAAAATTCCAACTACACTTACCGTCCATGCTCATACAGAACTGCCCATTGAACTTTGAGCATTCAATGGCTTTTCTAGCCCATAGTTCAGATGCTACTGTAATCCTCCTGAAAACACATAGTCAGGTCTATCACAGCAGTAACCCACTTATGGTACCAATTTATGTCTTAGAGTTTTTCTATTGTTGTGATAAACACCATGACCAAAAGCAACTTGGAGAGGAAAGGATTTATTTTGCTTACACTTCCACAGTACAGTACATCATTGAAGGAAGTTAGGGCAGGAACTCAAGACAGGAAACTGGAGGTAGGAACTGAAGCAGAATCCACAGAAGAACATTGCTTCTTGGCTTACTCCCCATGTCTTACTCAGCCTGCTTTTCTATAGCACCCAGGATCACCAACCCAGGGGTGGCACTGCCACATTAATCATCAATCAAGAAAATGCACCACAGACTTTTCTCAAAGACCAATCTGGTAGAGACATTTTCTCAGTTGAGGTTACTTCTTCCCCAAAGACTCTAATTTGTGTCAAGTTGACATAAAACTAGCCAGCACATNGTTTGGGAGGGTTCACAGGGGAACTGGCTTTGTCTGAACAGGTGGGAGTAGGATTTGTGGATGCAAAGACTGCTGTGGCAGAGGGCAGGGGTGGTGCTGGGTCACAAACCCTGTGGGGCTGGAGCAGAATCATTAGATCCATCTGAGACTCCCTGCCCCTTATACCCTTGTCAGATGAATCTCCTCTTCAGATTCACTTATTCTTCTGTTTTTGGCAGCCTTGCAATGACATCTGAGTCCAGTTGATCTCACTGATGTAACTCTAATGTACATGAAGCCTGCAATCTCTTGCTCACAGCTTACTCTTTCTATTCTGGTCAGCCTGTGGATGAACCTATGGTCTTCAGTAGACTGGTGTGGTAAGACTCTTGGGATCTACAAATGCCATGATACAGCGAGGCCTCAAATGTAGGATTCAGAACCCAAGAGCTCCAGGAATACCCACCATTCCCCAAATGACTAAATTTTTTTTGTTAGGCTCTAGGCCTATTTTTATAGATGAAATGGGCTTAGTGGCACCTTGGTCATTGTCTACCTCTGTTGTCAATTGGGGNTCTCACCAAGAAAGAGTCTATACAGCTGCACAGATGTCCTGAGAGATTTGCTATGGTGGATCCTGCTGNATGCACTTGGGGCCTGGACTGTTCTTTTCACAACCNTCTGCATAAGGAGGGGACTCCAGCATCAATCTCCTTGTGATGCTGACCACTGAAGCCTGGCTTCTGAGCTCGGTCAGCATGTAACAGTATTCCAAGTTGGCACTCTTTGACAAGCACCAGTTCCAGCAGAGCCTCTGGAATGTACTGTTTGTCCCTCAATATTCTTCACAGGGTAGAAACTTATGGTTCAATCCCCAGAAACCAGTGTCCAACCTTTACTGGTTTCCTGCCCTCATAGCCCATCCTGGGTCCGGTACCCTGAGCAGCTGGGCATAGTTAAAGGCTAAGTAGCTGTGACTGCTCAGGCACTAGGGATAATCCACATTTCCAGTACTGACTTCAGCCTTATGAATACTGGCAACACTCCAGCCAACAGAGAGCAAGGATGGTCAAGTACTTGTCACAGTTGTAAAGAATTTCTCTGGGCCTGGGAGATCCTTATATTTGTTCTTGTGAGAAATAATGACTCTAACTTCATAATAAGAATACTGGAGAGGCTGGCGATGGCTCAGCAGCTAAGAGTATGTACTGTTCGTGCATAGGTTCCCAGCACCCAAGTCCAGCTCCAGGGAGATCTGTCTGATGCCTCTGGACTCTAGACACCTAAACACACACATATACACCACACACACACACACACACACACACACACACACGTATGGCAAAATAGTGAGTATGTGTGTGTGTGTGTGTGTGTGCTATATCCATGTTAGCAGATGATATATTAACTTCTAAATGATTTATCAATACTATTATTTGAGCCCCCTTAGAACATTCCAGAAAACAGGTTCAGCAAAGAAAAATCTGAACCTTTCTGTTTGTGTTCAGTGTGAACTCTGACAATGACACAAGTGATAATGCAGGATGACTGGGAAGTGCAAACCCGAGATATTTTGTTTCTTTGTAAAATCCTGGGGTATGATCAGAACATAAAG
>LZPO01018780.1:10937-20945 GCA_001675575.1 Neotoma lepida | reverse complement strand
CCTTATATATAGAGTGTCCACACAAAACAAAATGGCTTACTTAGTACAAGCTAAAAATGCCTTTGAGACCCGAAAGTTCCAGTATTAGTAATCACACCATTGGGGACAATCCCAAGTAAAGCAGGGGGCTTTACTTCCAAAGGTGCTTAGAAGCTCCCAAGAGACAACTGGGATTGGAAATGAAGTCAGTAGATGAAGAAAACCGATTGGCTTCTTTAGAGATGAGCAGTGAACTTTTTGGAAAAGATCCGTTTGAGCCTCTCCGGGTTTTGGAGTTCATTATAATAGAATTATAATATAATAGCCCATGTTCTTATACTCCTAGCAGCTGGTTATATTTATATGCTCAGTGACTCATATTAAATATGGGGATGAGGGAGAAAGATATTGAGGAAGCAAGATGATTATAGACTCTGGATGGCAAGTTCTAGAAGTCCTCCTCACTCAGTAATAGCTGGTAGAGCCTCCTAGGGTCCCCCAGGATTTTACACTAGAGATCCTGAACCCAGGGCAGTGATAGACTAATGTCTTTGGAAAGGCAATACAGCAATTTGTTACCAACAGAGGTTTTTCCTGGCATTATTCTGTCTAGCACCTTTATATTTCTGCGTTCTACAAATGTTGCAGGCCAATGTCCTTCATCAAAAAGAGCCATGAAAACATGGCTCCTTGCAGAGAGCTGGTGGTCACATGGAGGGTTCAGAAAAGAGAGGAAAAAGCAGGCTAGGCTCCACCAGCTGGATGAAGAAGAGACTCCACCAGCAAACTGGCCCCAAACATATGGAGGTAAGTAAGATTTGAAACAGAGTCAGGGACAAATTTGATTGTATATGTGCAAACATTTATCAAAGAAAAACAGAAGTACAAGGAAGAATGCAATTTTAAAATACATTACGGAGATCCTGAGTGTGTCTCAGAAGATGTGTATAGAATGTAGGAAGCTCTAAAATTCAAGCAGTTACAATTAATTTTAACAATAACATGAAACACAGTCTAAACAACTAAAAGTAACAAGGAAGAACCTTCCTCAGCTAACTTTACTGCTGCTATAATAAAGATTTGTGAAAATGAGGAGCTGAGGGGCTGAGGAAATGGCTCAGCAGATAAAGTCCTTGTGTAGTAGCTAGCACCCACATAAAGAGGTAGTAGAGAGTTCCTATAGTCTCAGAGCTACAAAGGCAGGGACAGGGGCATCTGGGGCATCACTTGCCATTATTAAGCTCCAGGTTAAGTGAGAGACCCTGCCTCAAAAAATAAGGTGGAGGGTGACTAAGGAGGGCACATGATATTGATAACTTCATCTTCACATGGACATACAAACATGCACACATGCAAGTGTACATGTAAGTGCACAAGCATGTACATGAACACACACTAATAGCTGATTTTGGAGAAGGGATGTATCTCAGGTGGACATGAAACATAGGAATATTTTATTTGTTTTAAATTCATTACTCTCCTGTGATGTTTTAAAAATATATATGTGTATTGTACAAAATAGATATCCTGTGTGTACTCATGTATTTCTATAAAATATAGAAATATGGTTTTCTTTTTTCATATAATAACTGCACTCAGTGTTAGGAATGTTCATTCATGCTTCCAGACTCTGTGGATACTCTATAGAGTCAATATCACTTTTAGTATTTTCAGTATTTCTTCATTAGGCCTAAATCTTTTGGTCTGTAGCTCTGTGAGTTATGGTGGTTCTTCCCTGGAAGAAAATCCCTTCTGGATAGTTAAGGGATTATGCCAATATTTTTAAAATAAATTATAATTTTAATCCTAAATTCTTATTGGTCCTAGATTTTCTTTATATGTACATGGCATATGCACAGTGGTCTTTCTATTAATTANGACTTACTGTTCTGTATCTGTTGTCTATTTGTAGTCATTTTCCTGGGTCTGCCTGTCTTTGCTTCTGCAGATCTGTAAGTACTCGCTAATGTGGGTTCTGGGGCTTAAACTGTTGTATTATCCTTGCCATGCTGAAAATGTGATTAAGAACTTTACACAGACTGCCTTTAATTTTCTAAGAATCCGGAAATGTCATTTCTAGTTGTGGAAACCAAATTTTGAGATATTCATCAGTTCACTTGGCTGACGAATTTTCCTTTTCCAGGCTAAGTCACCTAGTCACCATTTTTCCCTAATCTTTCTCTCGGTAACTAAACTGTTTCTTCCCATTCCCTCTGTGATGGCAACTCTGTTCCTGCTAGAAGCACCATGGCCTCCTAAACAGTGGCAGGGCTTGCTAACTAAGTGGGCCTCTTCTTTCTTCTCCTAAAACTGTCTTCCCACACAGCCAGGAGGATATTTCTGAGGACATAATTACAACAATCAGGAATGCACTTAGGATCCTGTGGCTACTATTGCATCAAACAAAACACCCTGTAATGTGGTATGTAACATCCGTCCTGACTGGGCTCTGGCTGGCCCACATGTCACGGTTTCTCCTTGTTCTCCAGCCTGAACCTAGCCTCCTGAGATCAGGGGCTGCCATAGCACATCATTCCTTTTCTTCTGATGTTGTATACTTGGTCATTTGCCATCACCTTCCCATCCTACTCTGAAGTTTCCCCAAGATGCAACAGTGATCCCCTCCTTCCTGAAGCTGCCCAGCCTGGCAAGAAGAAGATTGGTGGTGACAGGTAAAAAGTATCCACCTGTGTCAATTTTATCATCACCAATATGAGGACAAAGCTGACTCAGAATATGGTATATGTCCTAAGAATCATAACAATTTCTAAAGAAAAAAATGTAACTATATGGACTAATTTCCTGTCCTAACAGATGAAAGGTACAAGATAGTGGTGATGGTGGCCAGCTTCTGAGATTAGTCCTCAGCTCCTGCATACTCCCTGGTACAGTTTTCTGCTCCTCTCTGGACATGATAGTATGATTGGTAGAACAAAGCAGAAGGCATAGCAGCCAACACTCTGGCCTGCTCTCTCTCAGACCTCTTGCTTTGGAAGAGGCCATTGTTAGCTTTTGAAAATCCTTGTGCAGTGATCTAGAGAGGTTACAAGCCAAGAAACTGAGCTTCCTTCACATAGTCACACGAGCAGGTCACCCTGAAAGTGTGTCCTCGGGTCCCAGACAGGCATCTAGTTAACTGTAGCTCTGGTTTACACCCTGATTGTAATGTATGGATGACTGGGATCCCAGGTCCCAGCTAATCTGCGAGTAATGAAAGCTTATTGTTGATCCGGGTCACTAGCACAGTGTAATTTATAAGGCAGTTTTGCTCATGAGAACTGCACCCCAGATCCCAGCAGGAAGACTTTCACATACTTCCCAGTCCTGGCTCTATGTCAGGGACCCATTTCGGGAAAGGGCCTGGGGCCTGGAGCACTTAAATGTGTAGATGGCTGCTGCTTCCCACTTGAATCATTTCATTGTATCCTAATATAAATATAGTTATGGATACTATTTCAGAGGAAGAAAATTTAAAAGGAGAAAATCAGTATCTTATTTGCCAGAGGCTGAGTGATACAAAATTTCTGACTTTGGCTAGCTAGACTTAAATCTCAGTACTTATTTGTCACACAACCATGACTGAGTTCTGATCTGTCTGTAAGCAGGGAGGGCTGGTGACTTTTCCCGTCATTTCATAGGTTAGGAGTCTGGGTCATTGCAGGGCGAAGCAATCTATGGTGTTCAAATTCCTTCTCGGCAGCTCCACTCTGAGACTAAGAGTTTTCTACTCCACTCCCTGAGTCACAGCACCATGCTGTGTTGAGCACTGGACAAACTAACACATCTTGAGACTTAACCACTGCCTGAATCACAGTGATCACGCACTTACATCAATGTTCTACCAACTTGTTCTGTCTGAAGTTCATCCCTGCTTCTGATAGCCTGGCGGTCTTAGAGATCTCTAAGAGTTGTGAGAAGGCTTGCTGTTACTTATTGTTTCAAAAGAAGGGCAAAAGGAAATCAGGGCATAAGTAGAGACAAAGGTGTATGCTTTTTTCCATGTATCTTTTCTGCTCCAGAAGTTCATGTCTGAAAAAAATATTCTCAGATACTTTTTTTTTTTACAAAAGCATATCCTGTTTGTGACCCTGCTCCATAGCAGGAGGACACCTTGTATTGTCTCTCAAAGAAGGAAGCTGAAGTTGGGATGAAGGACTATATTTCATGATAATTAAAGCTAGAAAGCAGAATACAGGGTCACCTACACTAGACACAAGCAGTAAACAGTAGTGTGTCATCACAGAAGAGCAGCTTGACTTTCGGCAAGTTAGTCAAGACATGCAGCAGTCTGTTGATTACCAACCAAGCAAAAAAATGTCTCAACATAACTTCAGAAACTTTTTCAATATTTTTACCCCGACATTTGTTTTGCAGTGATTTTATTCCTTCTGATTTATTGCCATGTTATGGTGAGAAGTTCTAGATTTGACATACTGAAAACTAGATGTGCATTCTAAATGCTCGCATTATGTTGCTTGTTATAGACGAAGTCACTAAGCACCTTCTGCTTCAGCTGGGACAGCTCAGAGGCAGACAGGAAGGAGAGGGATGAAACTGGATGCCTGCATCAACAGGAAGATTCCAGCACCAGCAGCGCCAGGACGGAGGCTGGGTTCCCTCCTTTATTTGGAGCACCTCATCATTTGCCCATCATATTGAGGAACTGTTCATTTCATATTCTGAAGGCAAGATGGGAGTTAAAAAGGCACCACAGATGACTTAAGAGCATTACAAACGGTACTGAAGGATGGCAGCAATTTCCACTCTGAGGTTTTAGACTTGTTACATGGTGTAATCCGGGACTGAGTGGCAGTTACAAAAGTAATATGCTTTAACTGCCGTTTTACCCACCACAGTTAGCAAATGACCTCAATCGTCACCCTACACAAAAAGATGTCTCTGGAATTTCCAGCCTTTGACTGCCTGTGAAAATTATTTACTTTTCTTTTCCTTTATTTGTATGTCAAAACTCACAAATTCCACAGATACTCAGGACAGAATACTTAAACTGAGAATAAATAATTTTACACAAGTGGAACTTTGGAATAAATAGAAAAAGTAATAAGATCCTCTCAGCTACTACTGTACTCACAGACTCTTCTGAACTGTTTCCTGTAATTCTGGGGTCTGATTAGTCTAAACCCCTCCCCCATTGGAGATCCTACAGGGTACTAAGTGATTACATCATAAAAAGAAGAAATCCTAAGTTTTAAAATTCTAAAATATGCTGATTTAATTATTGTTGACAGATCCACATAACTGTGAAGAAAGCTAAAACTCTCAACAAGTTTAGGATTTTTCCACAATTCTAGCTTGATCACTCAGTATCCCAGGCAATGCCTATTAGTCAGTGACTTGTGAACCTAGCATCCGTCTGATGACCACATAGGGAAGACTGTTAAGCAGATATAGTATGGCTAGTGGGACATCTCGATAACCCTCATAGAGCCAACAGCAGTTCAGTAATAGCTGATACAGACAAAAAGAGCAAATGGGTAATGAAGGCCTCAGTAAATAAAGCCAACTAGGCAGACAAGAAATTATAGGGCTGTGAATACTGTCCAGTGGTGCACTGCTTACCTAGCATACCCGGGGGGCTCTGGCCTTAATATCCAGCATTCAAAACAAAAAAAGACCAAATAAATAAAAATACTTTTAACATTGTGTCATCATCTTCTGCAAGCATGCCCTAATAATATAAGATTTTTGGATGTTCTGCAATTGATTACAGCCCAGTGTGTTGTTTATTGAACCCCTTTCAGGTTCTGTAAATGATTACTTGTGAATGAAGTGCATCACGGAAGTGCAGTCAGGAATGTATTGTTCTGTTTTGTTGTTATAACAGAATGCTACAGACTGTGTATATTACAAATAGAGGTTCATCTGGCTCACTATACCGGAAGCTGTGAAGTCTGACCACATGGTCAAGGCCTCTGTACCATGTTATCACTGGGCAGAAGAGCATGTCCAATGAGGACAGGGAGAAAGGAAATGGGACTGAAATCATCCTTTAAATTAGGAACCTAGTTCGTCAATATGGGCATTAAATTCATGGATGGAACAGTGCCTCATGGCCTAACCACCTCCTAAAGGTCTTCTTTCTTGATACTGCTGAAATGACAAACACAAGTTTTGAAGAACAATATTCACACATAGCAAAATGATTGAAAAGCATGGAGGAATCTAGAAATATTGGCAATGCAGAGAAGATGTACACTGACCTGTCACAAACAGGATAGAATTGCGGAGGAAAAATAGAGGAACTGGGAATAAATTGCTGTCAGTAACTCACTAGGCCTGTGTGTCCACATTGGATGCTCTTCACATCAACAAATAGAATTACTGAGCAATAGACCACACTGTCTTCTATTTTTTGATACAAAGTCTCCTTATGTAGTCCAGGCTGTCCTGGTACTCAAGATTGTGTCTCAGCCATTCCACTGTCATACACTCTGCCTCTTAAAGGAATGAAACAGAACAGAAGACAAAAGAAGACAAATGTTCAAGGACACTCTTAATGTCATTCTTGGATCCAGTTGACAGTGATTCCAACCAAAGGCTCCAAACTACCTTAAAGAGCCTTTTCCCTTCAGACTCATCAAAAACTAAGGCTCGAGAACCCCAGAGCTTCCATACTACAAGGCACCTTTATGTATTGCTTACATGTTCCTTCTACATAAGCCAGGACTTGACCAAGAATCCTATATCTAAATAACCTAGAGATCCTAAAGAATGGTGTTTTCCAAACTGTTCCTTCTCAATAGGAGCTCAGAAAAGCCAGAGGCAGCACTGGGCTGACAGCTTCTGTGTCACAGCTCAGATGTGCTCTACATCACACACTGGGCCTCCATTTTATTATGTAGATTTTTATACAGTAAGAAACATTTAAACCACTAGCCTATATTACTTCCAAATTGGGGTTCAATTCTTACATTGCTGTGAATTTTTTTTTATTTTATGACTTATTCTGATATCATTTCCTAAATTTGCTTACAAAGTTCTTTTTATTTTAGTGTTCTATTTATGTGATATTAAAACAAACTCTTGGAGCTAAATTAGCCTTCAAAGAATTTCAGAGCTAAATGCTAAGTTCCCAATCTGAAATTTGCTCTAGGTCACACCACAAATCTTAGGAACACTTTAGAGTGATAACGGAAGCAGAATAAGACTATTCATTTGTACATTTTTCTAAAGTTATATAAGGTCATAATTCAAATTATTTCTGATTCTAGAAAAATTAACTCAGGGAAGAAAGATGTGAAGATAAGTTTGTTTCAAGAAAGCAAAATGAAGTGCAGAAACACATAATTCATAAATCTAACATAAACAGGAGACCTCAAGGCAAGGGTTTGAGATTCGGATGTGTGAGATGGGAGATGTAGAGACATCAACCCTGTAACCTTAAGTGATTAACACTACAATAGAGTCTAAAGTCTATTTTTTTCATATATTCCTCTTTTGCTTAGAAAATAGTACCTAGGGAAAATTTTTCCTTTGGAGGATACCTTATAATCCGAATAGAATCAACATTTTTGTACAAGAATACATGTTGTTTTTAAAACTTCTGTTTTTTTCTGGTGGAGGTTTTTGTTTGTTTGTTATCAGAATTTCAATATCTCTCATCTGGAAGTCAAGCACTCTGTTTAATCTCTGACAATGTCCCACTAACCACAACAGTGTCACTAAAACAGTGAAGAGAAACTTCAGAGCTATAAAAAGGGGGACAGAAAAATGTAGAAAGTAAAATCGTCATCTAAACCTGGGGATGTTAGAAGAGTAAACTCCAGTTGTGTTGCTGTGACCTTTTCTTTATACTATCAGAGAAATGTGAACAAAAGTTTGTACAAAGATCAAATAGACATCTATAATATTTGATGACTAAATAGGAAATAACTGACTGTTTCTTTCCCAATTTCAAAATAACCACTTTTATGATGAGGAAAAAATAGAATCATCATTACCATTGAGTGCCACCAGCAAACTAGCCTTAGTGTCATCAGTTAGGAAAGTTGCCTATAAATGATGGGAATTCTAAAACTTCCAACCAGCTGTGCTACAGATGGGCTCAAGTTGGAGAAGGATGTAAAGGCCTGAATCTTAGGATCCAGGTCTGCTAGCACGATTTCATGAGGAGATAGCAGATGAGATGGTGGTCCTGGGAGTACTCAGCATCAGGTGCTGACACAAGCATGTAGAACTCACTGCCACAGTGACTGTAGTAGCTGAAATTTTTCTCTTGAGTCCCTAAAGTTTTGTCACAATGGGACCTTCACTCAGTGACTTCTCTAAGTGCCCAAGCTCAGATCTGTTTTAGGTCAGGAGAGTATTCTCTCCTCCCCTCACTCTCTCTTTCTCTGTGTCTCTCTGTGTCTCTCTGTGTCTCTCTGTCTCTCTCTCTCTCTAGTTTCCTCTCTATTTCATTATGTTCTTTTTTTCCAGGAGATGCCTGCTGTCTATCCCTTTAAGTAGTTTTTTTCTTTTCCTGATTATTGCTACTTTCTTTGGTATTCTATTTCTCAACCTGGGCCTCTACCCCATACAAGTAATGAGTTGTAATTTTCCAATTCCGTGAACTTTCCAAGCAGATTCCAGCTTCAGCTCTGAGGCCTCAAGCCTCCTAGAATCAACTGGATGTGTTCCAAGACACATTCCTCATTGTACTAAGGAAAGTACTATCTTCGCTCATCCACTCCCAAATTAATGTTTCAAAAGTTTTTCTTTCTACACAGTGGATGGGTGCCTGAGTCATGGCACTGTCCTTAAATGCTGCTGATAAAATGTGTGGTGTTATGGTATGCCTTCCGTTTTTGTTCAGTGAAAATACTTAGATGCAAAACCTGTTTGATCTGAGCACACCTCACATTCAGATATTGGTTTGTAAGATGCCATTCTCAATTAAAAAGCTCCTTGAAAAAATAGCCAACTCAGAACTGGAGGATGGAAGANACAAGTTAAGTCTGGAAATTTTCACTGTACGTTAGCTATAGAAGCGTATAAAAAATGCAGCTGCCCTTTTAAGGCAATCTCCACTGCCAAATGTATGTTTAAATTAAATAATAATTCTAGCAAATTACCAAACAATGGAGACAATGGGAAACTTTGACTCCCCGGCATTATTAAAAATAATAAATGAAAATCTGGTGAATATCTCTCAAACAGAAATGAGAATAGAGTGACTTTGTAGTGGAGAAGGCAACAAGGCATCATTTCTATCAAATAAAGACAACAAAATCACCAGCAGTGGTAGAAATCAAAACTGATCTGGGCGGTGGTGGTGCACGCCTTTGATCCCAGCACTTGGGAGGCAGAGGCAGGCGGATCTCTGTGAGTTCGAGGCCAGCCTGGGCTACCGAGTGAGTTCCAGGAAAGGCGCAAAGCTACACAGAGAAACCCTGTCTCGAGAAACAAACCAACAAACAAATAAAATAAATAAATCAAAACTGTAAATCACCTGAGTTAGTATGATCCTGCTGCTAATGCATTTAGCAAACTTGAGACTTCACAGAAAATGGTAAGAAACAAAGTAAACAAATTAAGTATATAATGTATATTCTCAGTTATGGAAATAAGTGTAGGTAGGTTGAGAGTTTCTCAACCTACTATGAAACAGTATAGAATCAAGAAAGAGGTATGAAAAGATTAGGGAGGGAATCCCATGCTATATTTGAAGAATGTTCCTTAAGGCTCATGTGTTGAAGACTTGGGTCAATGGGTGACTGGAAGGTAACGGAAATTTGGAAGGTAAAACCCAACTAATAAAGATGTGTTCTGCAGGGCATGCCCTTGGGGGCTGTGTATTGTAGCCCACCACCATCCCTTCTGCCTTCTGTCTGTCATGAAGTGAACAGTTGTACCCCCTAAGCACTGTCCCCATGATGTTCCACCTTACCAGGAGTGGACCCAGAAGCAACAAAGCCAGGTGACTGTGCACTGAAATCTCTGAAATCATGAGCCATAAAAAACTTAATTCCTATAAACAAAGCAAAAAATCATGATCCATAGACCTATACCTGTCTCTTATACACATCA
>LZPO01018778.1:0-13042 GCA_001675575.1 Neotoma lepida | reverse complement strand
TGGTTGATTTGTAAATCATGAAATCCCTAGCAAGCCCCATTCACCTCTATCAGAAGTAAGTAAAGATGTTAGAAGTAACTTTCAGAGAACTTGGAGCTTGTCTGCACATTGTATTATGAAAATGGTGGCTGATCAAGGCTTCACTGAATAAACTGTCNGAAACATATGAAGTAACGAGCGAAGAAACTTAAGAGAAATCTGTGAAATCTACTGAGATGGGAGAGTGATATCCCTAGGAAACTAGTGAGAAACATCAAGAAAATGAAAAGGAGCAAGAGGAAGAGGAGGAGGGAGAGGAGGAGGAGGAGGGAGAAGAGGAGGAGGAGGGAGAAGAGGAGGAAGAGGATGAAGAGGAAGAGGAGGAGGAGGGAGAGGAGAAGGAGGAGGAAAAGGAGGAGGAGGAGAAGGACCACATACCCATCTTTCAAGTTTAGATTATTTCTATTATTTTCAGTGAGGAATGTAAATGTTAGTGCACACAGATGAAAGATTCATAGTGAATGTTTTCTGGGTAATTTTAGGTGGGAGGAAGACACACTAGGAGGAACATTACTTGAATTCTGTAGTTTCTATAGTCTATAGAACATTGTGTTTATTATGTACATTGAAATTTGATCNCATTTCTTTATAGTTTGTTACATTATTGCATTGTATATTCAATACTCCGTAAGAAAATGCTCCATAGGGAATTATGTGGTGGCAATAGTAAGCTGGGCTTTGTTCTTCTGGTTCTCCTGCTCCGGAAGATCCGGACACTGGACCTCTGTGTGATCACAGGGACCAGGGAGACTGCAGTATAGAAAGCACAGCTGCTCTCTCCTCACCCCTCTTGCCCTCAACAGAGCTAGGAAAGTTAGGCTTCTGCCATCACCCAATTTCCTCAAGGACCCACATCCTTAGCTGCCAAGTGTCCTTACTATCTCCCTTCATCATCACGTACATGAAACTGCTTCTTATAGATGAGACAAAGCGTCGATTCAATCTTTCCCATACACACTGATTCATGGAATTTATTTTCTGGATAATAGGATGATTGTACCGGTCTGCAGTTGTGCAGTCACAGCAGGACAAAGCTCTCTCCTTTCACTTCTTCGGCATCCACGAAACCTCAAAGGGGTTTGTGGATCTTTCTTAAAGCAGAAGAGCTTTCTCAGGGTGGAGAACATCTCTGTGACCACCTTTCTGTCAACTCAACACTAACAAATAACTTTCTTTAAGCAATATGACTTTAAATGACTGACAAATCCTTCTAAAAAGGAAACCTTATCCCTTCACCTCCCAGAAGTGATGAGCTCTGGTTTGGTCAGTTTGACCATTACAAACCAAGGCAGCTGGTTATGTAACAGCCATTGCTAACCAACACTGGTGGAAAAAAGCCTGCTCTCAGGGATAATGATAAGGGATAGCCCATGAAAGAGTGCTCTCTGCGCATGTGCAATGTAAGTGCGGTGGTCTCCTGGGCTTTAGTTTGTCTTTATCCTGCTAGATTTCGATCTCTTTATTTCTTTATTCCCCACAATAATCTTGCTTAGTGCTTATTTTCTTTGGGTGCTGTAATTACTCATTATAATATCTTTTCTTGGTTTTGTTGTTTTACTGGGCTTTTGTTAGTTTTTGATTTCCCTTTTTACTAATAGGTCATGGATGGATTTATCTTTGTAGGGAATGGAACTTCTCTCTTGAAGCTTCTCTCTGGCGTTTTTGGTTCTGTGTTCTTTGAGTTTTCAATGTAGTGAAAAGCTGTAAAATTATGATTTTTGTGAGCTCAGGGGTGATGGTACACACTTTAATCCCAGCCTTTGGCAGGAGGCAGAGACAAATGGATTTCTGTGAGTTCTAGGTCACCCTGGTCTAGTGAGCCAGAGCTGCACAGTGAGGACCTCCTTAAGAAAAAGAAATAATAAAAAATGTTTTTAATTTCACATGATTTCCATACTAAGTGGAGAAGTTTTTATCCAGCCATGTATTTGTGATTCTAAATATATTCTGTGCACCTAGGTCTATTTATTTCTCTTGATATGAGGAAATTTCTGGTATTGTTCCCTAGAATATGTTTTCTATACCCTGAATACCTCTGCACTATCTGTAGTGCCAGGTATTTATATTTGGCCTCTGAGGTATTTTTGAACAAGAATGTCCCCCACCCGTTCAGATATTTGGACACTTGGTCCCAGGTGGTGGTGCTAATTGGGGAGGATGTGGAACATCTGGGAGATAGAGACTTGACAGATGACATCTGTCCCTGGAGGCAGGCCTTAAATGGTCATAGTATCTGCCTACTTTTATGTTTGCTTTCTGTTTCCCGCCTGTGGTTGAGATGGAATCTATAAGCTTTCTTTTCTTGCCGCTATGTTTGTCATTTGTTGCTAAGTCTTCTCACCATGAAAGACTCCTATGCTTCCGGTACTGGAAACCTAAATACATTCTTCCTCTGTATGAGGCTGCTGCTCATGATGTTTTATCATAGAAACAGAAAATTAACAACTATAATCTCTGAATAGCAGCATCCCAGAGATCTTGATAGATGTGGTCTTTACATTTAATTTATTAGTGTATAAATATGATAATACACATACCTTAGGATCCCTAATATTTGTGTACTGGATTCTCTCTCTACTGCTGACTCTTTTGGCAGAATTTCTATGCTTTATGTATAGAGATAGATTTCTATAGAAAAACTGCAGAAGTCAAACTCCCAATAGCCATCCATTCCAATAAGTACATGAGCAACACAAATTGTACTTGGTTTATTTGGAGGGGGCACAAGTGTTGGAGGGTGGACCTGGGAGAATTGGGAAGCTAGTGTGATTGATATGCATTTTTTGAAATTCCCAAATAAGCAATAAAAATATTATGTTGGAAAAAAGTTACTGTGATAGATTTTATATTCTTTCTCCTGAATTTCACATCCAACTTGCATATTATTTGTCTTATATATTCAATTGTTTATTTGTGCNCTCACTGTAGTAATGGATGTTTCATTTCTAATTATTTTAAATTTTATTTGTATAATATTTATTCTTTCCACAACTCCAGAGAAGTGAGGAAACAGGAAGGATCCTAAGATTAACACATGAATCACCTTGGGAAGGGGAAATAGATGAGTTTTCCATGTGTAAACTGGGGATGGGGGAGGCAATATAGGAGAGGGGATCTGCCATGAAAATATGAGGGAATGGGATGGTCGAGCTGGGGGAGGGATGGAGTACGAGAGCAATGAAAGAGATATTTTGAGAGAGGGAGACATTATGTGGTTAGGGAGAAACCTGGTGCTAGGGAAATTCCCAGGAATCCACAGACAATCCCAGATTAGACCACTAGAAATAGTGGAGAGGATGCTTGAACTGCCCTACCCTGTTAATCAGATTAGTGAATACCCTAACTGATATAGGGTATTCATAGAACCTTCATCCATTAACTGATAGAAGCAGATGCAGAGATCTACAACTAAGTACCAGGCCAAGCTCAAGGAGCCCAGCTAAAGAGAGGAAAGAGGGATGACATGAGCAAGGCGGAGGTCAAGATCATGATGGGGAAATCTACAGAGATTACTGAACCAAGCTCATAGGAACTCACAAACTTTAGACAGCTGTGGAACCTGCATGGGACTAGACTAGACCTTCTGCATATTGGAGACAGTTGTGCATCTGGGTCTGAGAGACCCCACACAGTGGAATCAAGATCTATCCCTGGTGCATGAGCTGGCTCTCTGGAGCCCATTACCTATTGTGGGTTACCTTGCTCAGTTGAAGGCAGTTGTGACCCACTTGAACTTCAGTCTAGGAACTAAACTTTGGTTCTAATGAAGATTAAGAAACACTTTAGCCACCATACAATATCTCCAGTTCTGATTTTTTAATTCTATATTATAGTTTGATTAACATATAAATTATATCACTTTACCCTTTTTTCCCTTACTTGATGTCTTCTAAAGTTTTCACCCTCCAAATTATTCTATGCTTTTCCATTACTTGTAGCTGGATTTATCCTGTGTCCCTCCTGGCCCTGCAGTTACTCATAACCAAAAAAACATACAGAGGCTTATACTATTTTCAAACTATATGGCCTAATGGTTCAGACTTCTTGCTTGATACCTCTTACATCTTAAATTAACTCATTTCTATAAATCTATACTTTGCCATGTGGCTTGCGGTCTTTCAGTACCTTTACATGCTGCTTCTCCTGATGGCGGCTANCAGCATCTCCTCAGCTCTGCCTTTCTGCTTCCTGTCTCTCCAGTTGGAATATACCACCTAACCTTATCCTGCCTCACCATTGGACACACAGCTTTATTTATCAGCCAGTCAGAGCAACAATATTCAGAAAAACATCCCACAGCACTTCCCTTTTTCTTTCTAATCAAAAAGGAAGGTTTTAACTTTAACATAGTAAAATTATATATAATAGAATAGTTATCAAGCAAGAATTACAGTTATGGGATTGGGGATTTAACTCAATGGTAGAGTGCTTGCCTAGCAAGCACAAGGCCCTGGGTTCAGTCCTCAGCTCTGAAAAAAAAAAGAAAGTTACAATAATTAGTCTATTTGTATTTTGTAAAATTAAAAAATTCTATCATCTATCCTATATTTGTGAGTCTAAAATTTCATTTCTAATTTATCTTTTATCATAGCTAAGGAAAACTATAACTATCAAGTCTTCAACTACATCAAAGACTCCAGAGGAATATAACATTACCTAAGTAAACAGGAAGAGCATTGTAAGCAACTTCCAACAATCTAGAATGTTCGAGACAGCTGGCTGCCTGGATCGTCATCCAATGTTGGTCAATTTGAGTGCCAAGATAAAATCTTTGGAAAAACCTGTTTAAAAAGTATAGAGAAATTAGGACCAAGACAGAAGAATTTAAAGGTGAACCTAGCTCAGGATTGACCTCAGAAAAACCTGTTAAAATGACTTATAGAGAAATTCAGACTCAGACAGAAGAATTTAAAGGTGAACTTAGCTCAGNATTGAATTATACAGTTACAGAGAAACAGCCTCAGGTTAGAAGAGAGCAGACTTTAATCTACTCAGTAAGCTTATAGGAACTGCCAGATGCCCATGCTTACAGGTAGGACAAAGGAAAAAAAAAAACCTGTTCTCCTCTCTCTGATGCCTGAGGCAACAGTCCCTAGGTCAAGCTCCCCTTGGTCAAGCTCTTTGCAGCCACCCTGTATCCTGCCTCTGCCAACTATTCAAGCCAGTGTGACAACATACAACATCCTAGCCCAGACTTCAGACTGTTTAGCAATTCGTCTACAGGCAAGTCTAATCCTCTACAGCTGGAAAAGATCCCATCACGTGGAGCTACTGATTCCTCACTAGAAAACAATTCAGAACCAGAGTAGGTATGCATAGGAAGCTCTACCTTAAGAACGAAGAAAGTCTTTGTATTCTAGATCAAATGACAAGTCTCTTTAACTCCTAGTTTTCAGAACACTCATGTGGCCATTGTGCATCATCACACCTCTTAGGAGTCTGGTAACAACCACACAAACTCTTCACATTGACACAAAGACAAGTACATGACCACAGTCTGCCCTGTCCACTTGAATTTATGCACACCTCTGACATACTCCACAAAACACTGTAGAAGCAGGTGCTTCACTCTCTTTTCCTGAACATACCTAGACACTGAGAGGGCTCAGAAGGAGCAAGCAATCTCTACCCCAGCATATTATTTCTAATGAAAACACATACCCAGGTTATCCTGTGCATATTACTGAACACAGCATGGCAATTGCTTAGTTTGCTTTCACCTGTCCACTTGTTCCATCTATGTTTTCTATCAATTCTGATTTAAAGACTTCAGAAGCTCACTAGCAGGGCATGTGGTTTGCTGTCAATTTCTTCCTTCAAATGCAGCCGGCACAAGTATTGGCACATGTGTGTCTCCAAAACCATGTCTATTCCCACAAAGGAGGAAACAAAGGCCTTCTCATCTAACATAGAACACCACTGACAGAGCAAGAAATAATTCCGCCCAATCAACAGTAATGAATTTGTATGATTACCAAAATTATTTAAAAGTGAATGAAGGATGGGTTACTTGCACTAGGAACCATGATTTAGATATAGATGCATGAAGTAAAAACTCACATGTGCATGGATAAAGGTCAGGAAATCCCTAAGTGCTCTTTCATGAGTGGAAGCCAGAAGACGGGTGTGCAAAGTGTCTCCCTAGTAATGCATTAAAACTTCTATGAGCCCAGGAGGAGTCCTGAGCACTTTCCACTTCAGTTTTCCTAAAGCCGCGAATTCTACCTGCTCTGAGTCTCAGAGACGAGGAGTCTCTTCCTCCTCCTCCTCCTCCTCCACAAAGAAAGATTCATCATGGAGGAAACTGTTACTCAACAAACAGGGATGGCCTGTTTTCTTGGCTTTCCCTCTGTGCTTCTCTTGGTTGCTTTACCTCTTTAGATCACCAATGTGCATGTTAGATTGAAAGGCTCACAACTACCAGGGCCTCTCAGACCTTCCAATGAACATAACAAAACAATAGGATCAGCAAAGATACTAAAGACCCATACCACTCCCAGTGTCCCTGTTGAATTAATCTCATTCCTAAGACTAGCAGGAAGAGAGGGCCTTCCATTTCTGGGAACTTGACATCACACACCACCCACATTGTAATCTTCTATCAATAACCCTGTCCACTGTTATCTTTTAAGAACCCGGTTTTAATGGGAACCCCAAAACATGAAGAATAATAAACAAATGGGCCAGAAAATACATCATCATGTTACTTTAAACACAGCCAAGGGCCCATACTGACTACTGCAATTGAAGTACCAAGGCAAACTGTCCTGGTGAGCTTTTGTTAACATAACACAAACCAGAGTCCTGAAGAATGACAAAACCACAATTCAGTAGTTGTCTCCCCCAGTTTTGCTTCTGGGACGACTGTGGAACATGATCTTTAATAATAATTGATAGACAAGGGCCCAGTCTAATTTGGGCAGTACTATACACCTGAACTTGGATTAGGAACATAAAAGCATGATTGCTGAGCAAGCATAAGAAGCATGCCAGTAAGCAACAAAACTCTGTGGTCTGTTCTTCGGTTCCTGCCTCAAGGTCCTGCCTTGGTCTCCTGTTTTAGATGCCTAGTCAATGGATTACAATGTATAAGAAGAAAGACATTCAATCCTGCCCCAATTTAATTTTGCTCACTGCTTTATCATAGTTGTGAGGAACCGAGATAGCACACACACACACACACACACACACACACACACACACACACCCAAAACACAAATTCTCATGCATTCTAATGAACCACATAAGAATGGCATTCTCAACTTAAACTGTAAATACCAAGAAGGCATAGAATAACCCACTTAAACACACAAGGAGACAGACAGCTCACCTACATTAGTATTTCCATCACAGATAATCCCTTGGTTAAAGGAGAAAGTAGAACCTATCTTGAACATGCAAGCTACAGGAATTAATACCCAGTCATTCATGACTTGAGAAGATGACCTATGCACTGATGAGAGAGAACACTCCTAGGAAGTCACTTGAAGAAATAAACTGTAACACTAGAGTAATGAAGCAAATGACTATGTGGGCATTGACAAACACTGCAACACTCACAAGATTCAACACTCACCCATTAATCTGAACTCTGAATGATAAGGTAGTCAATTATCTATGCAAAACCTCAAGGCTATGCCTGATGGAAAACCATGTAGGCTGCCTGCAGACCCTCTGTTCTCTCTGTAATTCCCAGATCCAATCCCAAAACCTCATCCAGAAACCTGTAACACAACACACTTGTAAGTTGCCTTCTGCCCCCTGCTATCCTCTTTGGTGGGTGCCGCAGATATGTCCCTTGGGCAACAAGTAGGCAGAAGGGAGAACCACAACTCTCAGAGATACAATCCTCAAAGTCTTATACCTGCTCCATCGCCTAGGACAACAACCTACACAACAACTGAACATGGACTTTTCGACCTGGTGCCTACATGGCGCCTTAACCCCTCCAATCTAGGGTCTTTGGTATGAGAAAAAATTCTGCACACTGATGAAAGAAAAATCAGAAAACCAACACAGCCACAAACACTTTGGCCACAATCTGTCTTGCCTGAAAATTATNGTAAGGCAATGGTAACCAGAACATGTGGGAGTAGCCAACCCACATCTGAAATAATTTAACACAGCACACTCCACAAGAAGGAACCCATACCCAACACTGCTTGTCTACCCAGGAACCACAAACGAGATAGCCCAAAGTCCTAAGCTAAGGGCAAACACTACTTGACTAAATAGAAATTCAAAAAAATTACCAGTAAAATGGCTCGTAATGATGTACTGCTTTATTCATATATCAGTGCCTTATCCACTCATCAGAGAGGCCTCCTCTGGCAGCAAATGGGAACAGACGTAGACATTCACAGCCACACAAAGGAGAGAGTCTACATGGGATAATCATCAAATAACTCCCATCAGAGCTAAGGGAATCACAAGGCACACAAGGCAGAAAGACATTAAGAGCCACGGGGCTGGAGGACAACCACTATTAGCTTAGAATTCCATGGTACACTGAACTCTGAGAACAAGTGGGTCTCTGCCTCACGTGCCAGCAGTTGGGACACTATTCCTCTCACTGGGTAGTCATGTTCAATTTGGTTATAATAGGTCTACCTTCATCTTAGTTTACTTTATTTTATCATCTTGGGTTGTTATCTCTTGGAAGCCTGTTCTTTTCTAAAGAGAGAAAGAAAGGAAGTAGGTACTGAGAAGTGGGGTTTGGAAAAGAATTAGAAGGAGTAGAAGGGGGCATAACTAAAATCACTATAGGTTGTTAGAGAAAATAAAGTCGTCCTTACACAAAAATAAAAAAAAAATAAGGGAATGTTTAAAAATAAAAAAGAAATGATGGGAATTAGAAACAGAACACAGTTCTTTCTGTCTACTATCTATCTATCTATTATCTATCTATCTATCATCTATCTATCTATCTATCTATCTATCTATCATCTATCTATCTATCATCTATCTATCTATCTATCTATCTATCTATCTATCTACCTTTCTTTCTTTTTTATTTCAATCTACCCACAGCTCATTTTCTCTCCCCTCTCAGACTTCTCAATAACACAGTCCCATTGATGGTCTACTCATTTGGGTTCACACCGCTACTGTTTTGTTCTGAAATTTTACAACCAGAAGCCTGAATGAACCTTCCAAATTTCAGTCATGGCCACTTGGAATGTGTCACATTATCTGACAACTTGGGTGTCATGAAGGAAACTGGAAATGTGAAAGACAGAGGAATTCTGCTGGCCTTTGAAAAAGGACATTTTTATTGGAGAGTTTTGCCAGGCATACAAAGCATGAGACTCTCTGNATGGAGGAACAGTTCTAGTAGCTGGGCATGTAGCTGTATGCTACAGCATTAGCTCACTGTAAAAGAAATCCTGAGTGAAAGTTCTCACACCTCATGTGATGCTGCAGGACAGCTGAACGGGCTCCAGAATCATTTTCAATATGGACTGACAGACATTGTCATACTAGTTAGTGCTTTGTGACACAGTTAGAATAAGAAATGTATAGAAATGCATACTAGACTCATGCCATAATACTGTCTATGAACCTACCANTGAGTGACAGAAAGGAATGAGAACAATGCAAACCACAATGAGAAAACACACAAGATTTCCCCATATTTCAACAAAGATCGCGTTTCTGTCTGAGAAGATTCATTGAGATGGGAAACAGTTTGTTCTTTTTCACACATATAAAACAAAATACCTACTTTGCTTTTGTCACATATATAAGGAAAACACCTACTTTGCTTTTGTCTTGTCACCCAGTTCCCAGTACCTACAAAGGCCTTCTATCTCTAGATGTTCTACTCTCTGCTTATCCTGATCTCAGACTCAAGCTTGTTATGCTCTAATGATTCCCACTCTTCACTGTGGAAGAGTTTAAGATTTCATTAAATAAACATGCTTTCTATAAACAAAGAAGACTCACTAATTGCTTTTCAATTTTGTGAATCTATTTTCTCTATCTCTAAGATTTTAACAAAACTATTTTGTTCTGTACATCCTTCTTTTCATCAACAAAACTGATTCTAAAATATTTCAATTCTTCTCCACATGGCAGAGTCTGTCTTTTCATACCAATCAAAGGGCCTTATACTAATTTTAAATTGATTTTATCAAGGAATTGATTTTAAATCAAGTGCTTTGTTATAGCAAGCACATTAATAGTTATTACTTAAATTTTTTTAAACTGTGTTTCATTTTTGTGAGGAGTATAAGTTTCATATTATGAGTTTAGTTCCTTGTTGATATCTGCATATGAGCTTTTTCTATTTCTGCTTCCAGGCTTGATTTTTAGCATATGTGACTGTATGTGGTGAAAAGATAGGTTGATCTTGAGAGCATGCAAAAGGTTATCTATGAAAATATTCTGATTTTTAAATATTCTCCTATTTTTAAGTTTAATTGAATTCAAAATAGGAAATTCAACTATATTCTCATTGTTATTTTTTCATTATTTTAGCAAGATATTCCTGAGACTATTCTAGAAAGTGGAATGGATGTCTTACCAATAGCTTCCAAACAATACGAAAATATACAACCACAAGAAATTAATGCATTTGCTTAACTTGTAAGATAATTTGACAGAGGTTTGCTTAAAACATGACAACAAATAACTTTGCCAAATAAAATAACCCACAAAATTTATATGAAATCAAACAAAAGTAAAAATGCAATGGTAGGCAAGAAAAACTTTCATCCAAATGTTGAAATAAGAATGTCAGTAGAAGAGGTGCCTTTTATTTTATTTAATTTTTGATGATTTCATGCAAGTCTACCACATTTACATCATTTCCAGCTTTCCAACTATTCCTACAAACTTTCCTGTGCCCAAGTCCTTAGTACCTCTGTGTGTGGCTTCTCTTTTATACTATTGGTAAAGACACACTATGTTTGTGTGTGCATGTGTGTTTCTCTCTCTCTCTCTCTCTCTCTCTCTCTCTCTCTCTCTCTCTCTCTCTCTGTGTGTGTGTGTGTGTGTGTGTGTGTGTGTAAGTGCATGTGTGCTTTTGTGTATGTGTGTATTTGTTTAGTGTTGCTTGTATGTACACGTGTTTAGGACTGATCTCTGGATCAACCTATTATTGTACTATAGAGCTAATCTGTGGAAAGTCAATTAATTTGTCTTTTTTAGCAGCCATTGATTGCCTACAGATCTTCATCTACGGACAGGAATTAACAATCACTGGTCATTAATATCCCTTAATATCAATGGACTCAATTCACCTGTCAAAAGACACAGNGTAACAGAATGGATATGAAATCAGGACCCATCCTTCTGCTGCATACAAGAAACACACCTCATCTTCAAAGACAGACACTACCTCAGAGTAAAAGGTTGGGAAAAGACTTTCCAATCAAATGGACTTAAGAAGCAAGCTGGTGTAGCTATCCTAATATCTANCAAAATAGACTTCAAACTGAAATCAATCAAAAGAGATCGAGAAGGACATTATATACACATCACAGGAAAGATCCACCAAGACAATGTTTCAATTCTGAACATTTATGCCCCAGATACAAGGGCACCCACATTTGTAAAAGAAACATTACTAAAGCTGTTGTTCATTTCTTATAGATGGTAAATCTGGATCAAAATGATAAAGCAGACAAGTTTTTATTTCCTATATTGTCTTTAAACAATAACATTAGAACACTATGCAGTTTTAATATGCAAATGTTTCTGAGTGAACAGAAATCTTTCCTAAATACATTCTCACATTTTTCTACATGTTTAATTGAATAACCAAACCTTGTTTTCTCATCATTCAAGAATTTTAAAAGTTATGGGAATATATTGTACACTATTCTATATGTACAGTAATGTCAACCTATTTGACATCTTCTTTCGGTGGTATTGTTTGTGTATTTCTCTTCTTTGAGATTTACTGCTGTGGGGTTATTTATTGCCTGTGTTTTCGCGGGTGTGTCTGACTTCCTTAGGTTGGGATTTTCCTTCTAGTGCTTTCTGTAGGGCTGGATTTGTGGATAGGTATTGTTTAAATCTGTTTTTTTCTTGGAATGTCTTGTTCACTCCGTCTATGTTGATTAAAAGTTTTGCTGGATATATTAGTCTAGGCTGGCATCCATGGTCTCTTAGTGTCTGCATTACTAAAGCTTAAATCACACATCAAACCCCACACATTAATAGTGGGAGACTTCAACACCCTCTCTCACCACTGGATAGATCTGTCAGATTGAAACTTAACAGAGAAATAAGGGACCTAACAGATGTTATGACTCAAATGGACTTAATCACTATTACAGAACATTCTACCCTAAAAAAAAGAATATACTTTTCTCAGCACCCCATGGAACTTTCTCTAAAATTGACCACATACTCGGTCACAAAGCAAATCTCAACAGATACAAAAAAAAAATTGTAATAACCTCCTATATTCTATCGGACCACCATAGCTTAAAGTTAGATTTCAACAACAACAAAATTTACAGAAAGTCTACAATCTCATGGAAACTGAATAATGCTCAACTGAATCACCAATGGGTCAAGGAAGAATTAAAGAAAGAAATTAAAGACTTCCTAGAATTCAATGAAAATGAATGTACCACATACCCAAACTTATGGGACACTATGAAAGCAGTGCTAAGAGGAAAATTCATAGCACTAAATGCCCACATAAAGAAGTTAGAGAAATCTCACACTTGTGACTCACACCTAAATCTCACACCTAAAAGCTCTAGAACAAAAAGAAGCACACTCTCCCAGGAGGAATAGATGCCAGGAAATAATCAAATTGATAGTTGAAATACATAAAATAGAAACGAAGCGAACAATACAAAGAATCAATGAAACAAAGAGTTGGTTCTTTGAGAAAACCAACAAGATAGACAAACCCTTATCCAAACTAACCAAAAGGCAGAGAGAGAGCATCCAAATTAACAAAATCAGAAATGGAAAGGGAGACATAACAACAGACAGTGAGGAAATCCAGAGAATCATCAAGTCATACTTCAAATACCTGTAC